>JAJLUL010000060.1:57954-109422 GCA_030564325.1 Blastobotrys capitulatus | reverse complement strand
GTGTTGGTACAAGATTAGGTATTCATTATGTATTTGTTAATTGTATTTTAAGTTCAGGTACTGATGAACAAATTATTTATTGGAAAAATAAGGGTTTATTAACTTTTGATAAATTTTATGGTTGTTTTGGTTTAACTGAATTAGGTCATGGATCTAATATTGCATCAATGGAAACAACTGCTCATTATGATGAATCTAATGAACAATTTATTATTAATACACCAAATGATGGTGCAATTAAATGGTGGATTGGTGGTGCTGCTCATACAGCAAATCATTGTGCAGTATTTTGTAGAATTATTGTTAAAGGTAAAGATTATGGTATGAGACCTATTATAGTTCAAATTCGAGATATTGAAACTCATGATATATTAAAAGGTATTGAAATTCAAGATTGTGGTGAAAAAATGGGTAGACATGGAGTAGATAATGGTTTAATAAAATTTTCTAATATTAAAGTTGATCGAAATAATTTATTAATGAAACATATTATTGTTTCAAAATCTGGTCAAGTTGAAATTAAATCAAATGCTCAAACAGCATATGCAGCATTAATTGGGGGTAGAATTTCAATGGCTAAAGATTCATCATTATTTTCAAGAAAATATTTATCTATTGCATCTTCAAATATTAATTCGAATAAATTAGCACCATTAATTTGTTATTCATTAGCAATGAAATGTGCATCAAATACTTTAGAAACTAAAATGGATCCAAAATCTTTATTTATTAATTCTGCTGCTTTAAAAGCTTTTAATACATGGGGTTGTGCATATATTTTAAAAAATTTATTAACTTTATTAAATAATAATAATGAAAGTTTTAATTCAATTTTGGAAGCATTTAAAGATTGGGCTGTTCAATGTACTTGGGAAGGTGATAATAATATTTTAGCGTTATCAGCAGGTAGTGGGTTATTACAACAACAATATTATTATATTGATAGAGGTGAATCATTATGTTCATTATGGGAATATGTTGTTAACAGAGAATTAATAACATGTTCAAATAAATATCAAAATTTATTAAAAACTACTACTAAACAAAAAGCTTTAGAACAATTATCTTTTGAAAGATTTCAATGTTCAAGAATTAATACTACTTGTTTATTAATTACAAGCTTTTATAATGAAGCTAATACAAAAGAATTGAAATTAATGGCAGATATTTTTGCATTATGGAGTATTCAGTTTGAAGAAAAAATTTTTATTAAATATAATGAATATATTGATTATAATATTTATAATCACTTAATTGAAAAAATCAATTGGGATAATGTTATAAAATCATTTAATTTTTCAAAATTTAATCTAAGATTTTAAAGAGTTTTATTTCACATAAACACTAGTTAATTTTTCAAAATGATCAATCAAATTCGATGCAATTGGATTTGATTCATTTAAAGTTGAAATAACAGTATTTACTAATGCATAATTATGACGTAAAAACCTTTCTCTATCATTTTCATTTTTAATAGCTGCTGATACTTTAGTTAAAAAAGATTCAAATTCACTTGATATTCTTCTAATACTTGAATCAACTGGTTCTCCTAAAGAATTTTCATTACATAATGATAATAATCCATATAAAAATGTTGATACTTGTTGAGTTACTGCATGGGGTAAACTTGGTGCTGCAGTAGCTTGTGATAATGATGCTGCTCTAGTTGATGCTCTTCTAATTGATGTACATTGAATATCAATTAATGATTGAAATTTTGGCCATAATGCTATTAATTCCAAATTACTATAATCTTCAAATACTGGCATATGATAAATATTTTGTGCTTTTAATTCTAATTGTTGAATTACTCTAATACATAATAAAATCGAATAAGAATCATTAGTTGTTTGTATTATACTATTTGTAAATGCATGAGCTTGTTGAATTGTAGCACCAAAAATTTGTTGAAAAATTATTTTGGTATCTTTTTTGAAGAATTTATTTAAGAAATCATATTCTAACCCTGTTGTATCCAATAATGCTAAATTTAATGATTGATATGCTTTTTCAACTAATATTGAAGTATTTGATTCAATTTTTATAGAATTTTGATCCAAAATTTCATATCTCATTCCTATACTTAAAGTTTCTGTACTATGAGTTTCATTTTTATTTTTATTACCACCAAAAAAACTTTTGGTTGTAAAATCATCACCAACTAATAATTCTTTTTTCTGTTGTATTGATGATTCTAATAATTTAATATATTTCCCAAATCTTGATGAATAATACCATCTAACTGTATTAACATATGCTTGTTTTAATCCATCTCCTAATGGTTCATTTTCTTTATTTAATAAATCATAAACTTCTGATTGTTTTAATAAATCTTGTTGAATTTTTGATATATCATTTTCTGGATTTCTAATTGCTTTAATTTTTGAAATGATATATTCTCTAATTCTTTCTTGTGCTTTTATAACCAATAAATCTAATAATTTTGATTCTCCTGATTTTTTTCTTTCCAAAACATCATTTAATGCATTATTCCATTCTTTACCAATTTCTTTATTAACAATTGTATCAACTATTGTTGGTGGTAAAACTGTTTGATCTATATATTCTCTTAGTTGTGATTCTGCTTGTTCTCTAATTTCAATTTTATTTGTTAATGTTACTGATCTTGATTGTAATTGTTCCATATCACTACTAATTTCATTCAAATCATCATGAAATTTTTTTAATCGTTTTTGTAATGTTGATAATTGTGTTGTACTTGTGTGAATTTCTTGATGTAAATTTTGAAAATCTTCTATATCTTGTTGATTTAATTCAGTTGGTTCATTATCAAATTGTTGATTTGATATTTCTTGAAGTGTTTTATGTTTTGGTAAGGTAATTTCATTCTCGGGACTAAAATCTATATTTTGTGTACCCAGAATTGACTGTAGTGTTTCCATTTTAATATTTGATGGTGATGAAAAAAATATTAATTAATATTGATGATGATGGTGTGTCAAATTGTCTTGATGTTTGATGATGGGACGTTCTATCGATTGGGAGGGAAAGTGGGAAGCGCGCGAGATAATAATTTGCAAATTATAAAGCGCGGTTCAAGCTTTAGGCTACAGTGCTTAGCACCGCTTAAATATGTGAACCAGTTAAATACATATAGACATATGGACAAGTACATTTTTGGATCCAAAACACGAACCATTGTCGACTTAATAAGTTTTGTAATTGCTCAACTGTTTCTATTACTAAAAACTGAGACTCGTGAATGGAAGAAAAAAAGCATAGGAAGTTTGTATTTAAATTAATAGTGGTTATTTTTTGTGTTATCACAGAAATGTATCCGCAACGTCAAAAAATTGAAATCGATCACGATAATCCTGGTCTAATTTGTGTCAATTTAGTCCTTAATGCATTATATTGGTTATAATTATTAAATAATAAATCGGTTTGCAATTACAAAGCAATTGATTAATCTATATATTATTGAGGTTGTACAGGGTATAATCCTATAGGGTCAATTGAATACACTAAGGTTAAACATCGTAAATTGAAAAATTAGACTCGTATGACCTAGAGTTAGATCTTTAAAGAAGCTGTTAGCTTATTACTCTAACAAATTGCAACTATACAATCACCATCATAATGATAGATAGTCTAAGTCAATTTCCCCTTCAATAAAAATTTTACCCATAGACCATGTCTCTTTTTCTTTTGGTTCAGGGGTGTCCAATTCAACCCAAAAAAAAAAAAAAGTGCCACAAAAGATTTTCAACGGTTCGCCGTAAGCCGCCTCTGCTACGAGAAACTAATAAAATCCCAAAAAAGGATTCTTACACAAAACGGTTGTCATGACAAATTGATACATTACAAAAACAGTAATTAGTTTACCCAATTAGTATAATGCTTGTAAATTATACATATAGTATGCACACCAATTACCAAAAGAACTAGTTGCATATGTCCAATAAAATTTTTCTTTTTTAGCCTCTTGAATCTTTTTTAGATAACTGTCAGATTGTTATTAGTATCGAGATTACTGAGTGTATCATAAATATAAAGGTAATTCCTCCCCCAAAAAAAAAGGTATCGTCATCCAAATTGCAATCGCAAAAATACAACAAAACTAATGAAATTATCAATATTCAATCAATTATTTATACTAACAATACCAATTATATCTTCAGCACAATATTTACCCTGTGATGAAAATTTAAATAAATTAATTGACCCTTCAAATGGTGCTAATAATAAATTTGATACAGGAAATTGTCAAAAAATAAATTTAAATACAACTAATGATATATATAATGTTAAAATTAATCAAATTACAAATGGTAAAGGTTCAATGGATTTATGTCAAACTTTAGGTTTTAGTAATTGTCAAAATTTGCAACAATTTGTTTCTCAAACAATTTTTTTAGGTTTTACAGCAGCTTATGTTGGTGGTACAGTTTATTCACCATTATTTATAAATATTAATAATAATAATGGTATAATTCCAGAAATTAACAATTATAAACCAAAATATTATGATATTGAAAATGTTACAAATCCAATTATTTCTCAAATGATTGGAGGTCCAACAATGACTAAACCAGATTATAATGAAATGTTAAATAGTTATAATAATGAAAATTCAACAAATCCTTATATTAATTATTTAAATGATTTAAAAAATGGTAAAAATCCAAATTATGGAATTCCAAGTTGTTATATTCAATATACTTTTTTCAATGATTCAAAAGTTCAATTGTCAGTTTTATCAGGTGATAATACAAATTTTGGTATTAAAACTACATTAAGATCTAAAAAACATAAACAATTTTTAGGATATGATCAATTAGGTTATGATGATTATCATGAAGGTATTAAAGATTTATCAAATGCAAGTAAAGATTTTGCATTATTATGGATTGAAGCAGCACAAAATTATAATTCAAGTAAAATTTATGGTACATTTGATTTAAAAGGTTGGGGGATGGATATTGTAATTGAACCATTATCAAATGGATTTAATACTGAAGAAGAAATTTTTAAGTGTACAAAAGGTAGTTATGAAAAATCATCTTCAAATGGTAAAAAAGGTGGTAGTAGTGGTGGTCATGATGAAGGTCACGATAGCAATAGTGGTAGTCATAGTCAATCTGATAGTAGCTCAAACTCTGATAGTAATGGTTCTTCTCATGGTGGTAGTAGTGGTAATGCAGGTGCAGGTTCTGGTGGTGAAAATAGTAGTATTACCACTAAAGTTTCTACTTTGCTATTAGCATTTTGCTTACTTATTGCAACAACTTAGGTATAACTTCAGTTTTTTTATGATTGATGAAAGAAAAATGCCCCAAGTTAAATTAATGTTTAATATATAATGTATAATGAATGAATTATGAATTGAATAAAAAAAACCTGAAATATTTTGATTAAAGTCTTTGTAATGTTTTTACATATATATGGCTATTGATAGTATACAATATCTTGGTAATTCTATTTAGCAGCTAGCTATTATAAAGTATAGATCTAGACGTAATTAATTAATTGTACAATATATACCATTTTTTTCTGGTTGTTTTAATCATGATAAGTTAGTTAGAATTAGTTAACACTTAAATTTCGAGGGAATTCGAATTCAAATCTAAACTATAGCGGTAGTTAAGAAATTTGTACATGTGTCAACACGTTCAAAGTTCCACTCAATATATCCGATATACCTGGTATATACATGTACAAGTACGTATATCATTGCTATCCATAGTGACTCACCTTCCACCAGCTGTGCTTTAAAGCAAACAGAATATATACTGTATATATTATATTAGTTTCAAGACTATAGCTATAGAAGCTTATTGTAATTACACAATATTGGTAATTATTATCAATATATGAGCAGCTTATTTCCAATCTTTAACATGCTCCTGGCTAAAAACCCATTTGGATAGCTACATCGTTTCTTCAGAGTGATCTACTGTCTAGCTACAACTGAGCACTTATATTACATTTAAATTAATAATTACATCTAAAATATGATCATGATTAAATAAATTTAAAATCCGAATAGTCATGGGCGTCCACTTATAACAAATGTATGATAAATTTTAATCTGTTTCCTGTTTCAGGGGTTACCGAATAGAAGAAAAAAAACTTTACTCCCAAAAACTGATGATTTACACCCCGGCGCGCCGAATACCGTTGCCTGTCTGCCATGGCAATGGCCCCACATGTGTACAATTTGTATGCGTCGTTTTTTATTTTAAGCTTAGTTTAAGCTATTATAAACTTTTTCGGTTCGTTTTAAGCGAAATTTTATACAACGTTGGGATATTACCACCAGGTAGATCCTGGATATAGCCGTATACGTATTGACATTTGCATGATCTATATTATTCGTGATCACTTGGATTAAGAAAAAATTTTCATTTTTTGTAGTTTCATTGATGCATGATGGTCAATACAAAAATAGGAGACACATAGAACAAAAACTGCAATAAAAATTTTTATAGCCTAAACTAATAGCGAATGAGTAATGAATAAGGTAATAATTCAATGTTTATTTATAAACGAATTATAATGAGTCTAAATAATGTAACCCCCCTTTTAGAAAAAAAAAACCCATTGAATATAAATAGTCAATAATTTCCCAAAAAAAACTTGAAAAAAAAAAAAAAAAAAAAAGAAATATTCATAAAGAGCATTAATAATGAAATTTTCTACACTAATATTAATAGCTACTACTGCATTAGCAGGATCAGTTGAAGAAAGTAATGATTTAGACAAATTAATTGATCCATCAAATGGTTCCAAAAACAATTTAGATGTCGGTAAATGTAAAGAATTAGATTTAGAAACTACAAATAATATTTATTCAGTTTCAATTAATCAAGGTACTGATGGTAAAGGATCATTAGCATTATGTAAAAAATTAGGATTTGATGATTGTAAAAAAGCTCAACAATTTGTTGCACAAACAACGTTTTTAGGTTTATTAGTAGTTTATTCAAAACAACCAACTTCAACTACTGATTTAACAATTATTAATACTCCTGATTCTGCATACAATAAATATGATACAAAATATGATTCAATTGAAAATCCAAAGTGTTCAGCAATTGCTCAATTTATTGTTGGTCCAACAATGACCAAACCAGATTTTAATGATATGTTAGATAATGTTGAAGATGAAAGTGATTTAAATGATTATTTAAATGATTTAGAAAATGGTGATATTGATGGATATGGTATCCCAAGTAGTTATATTCAATATACCTGGTTTAATGGTTCACAAGTTCAAGTATCTGTTTTATCAGGTACTAAAAAAAATTATGGTTTAAAAGCAACTTTAAAACCAAAAAGAACAGGTGAATTATTAGAAGATATTAGTGATATGGGTTATTTTGGTACTCAAGGTGCAATTGATTTTTTAAAAGAATCTTCAAGTGCTAGTGCTGAATTTGCCAGTTTATGGATTGAAGCTGCTGAAAAACATGATGCTACAAGAATGTATGGTTCTTATTCTTTACAAGGTTGGGGAATGGATATTGTTCTTGAACCATTTTCTAATGGATTTAATACAAAAAAACAAACTTTTAAATGTACTAAAGGTACTGAAAAATCATTACCAAATGATGATGATGATAGTGGCGATTCTAATGGTAGTAGTGCTATCAAAGTTTCATCATTATTATTAGGTGTTTGTTTATTTATTTCATTATTTTAATATATATTAATTTCATAATTTGTCAAAAAATTCTTTAATTATTTAGATATTTAATAGCCACATTTTATCCTTGTATGTACTAAGATTTTAGGATTGATCTAATGGGTTTACGTTACTCAAAATTTCTCCACAATTAGGTTGGATCGATCCTGGAGCCAAAATTTTGGTGTGTTGATATATTGAGACATGATATCCTTACTTCGAAAGATTCCTCAAGTGGCTCAGAACCGAATGACTAATTAATGTTCGAATTTTAATGAATTATAATATTTTATTAGCTTAGTATACATACAGCTGGTGACGATATAGTATACATTTATCGGAGCAGTGAACTTACCAGAATATTATATGCAGTGGGTAAACTAGTAGCTAACGTACGTTCTTAAACTCCAGATCATGTCACTTTAATTGCCATGGCTGGTGCTTGTGCATATGAACAGGTTGCGACCGGTACCGTATTAATTCTAATGTATATATACAGTCTATTTATTATAATGTATATATACAGATAATACTTAAGAACGCTTGTGCTCTTAGAGAGCTATCAGATATACCAGCCGCTATATAATATTAGCCACTTACCATGCATGGTCTGCTTAAAAGTATTAAGGGTGCATTCATATGACGAGCTGAAATTAACATTTACGTACAATTCAATGAATTGTAAAGGAATGAATCCCTACACCATTCGTTCATTAAAGGAGTAGTTGGACATCCAACTCTTTTGTTCAAGTTTATAAAAGACCTTTCGACAGCTAGCACCAGTGCACCTGTACAATCCGCTGTACAGCTTCTAAAGTATGTATAAATAGATTAACTTATCAGATAAACAATGATTTTAATTGGCCGACATGATCCACTGAAAATCTGGAATATTCCGATGACATATGGGTGGTATGGGTTTTATATATGAATGTTTCACATCTAGCCGCATCTCATCTCGTTTGATATCAGATATCAGATAAACTCTGATCCTCCAAATCTCAGTAATCAAAGCTAAGCATAGCATTCCTTCGCTAGCTCGACTCCCTCGCTACGCATACAGGTGGTTGGAGGTGTAACCGGTTTCAAGTGGTACATAAAAGATAAGTAATGTTATGTTTTACGCGTGTGTCCACCCACCCACCCACTTTCTACATATTCCTAAGCAATTTATATTTCTAGAGACTAAAAAAGTTATGCCTGAGCGGGTCTGCTAGTGAAAGAAAGGATAATCGTTAGGTTATTTTGTAAGCTATGAGTTGTTCACTAGAGCGGCAGTTTTAAGTCTTTAATTAACATTTAAGCTACCGATTTTAGTAAAGCTTCAAGCACGGAAGCAAGAGCCGCACCAGATCCAGGTCCGAGATCCGAGTTCAGAATTTTTCTCAAGTAGAAGTAGTCTCGCGGTTTAGAGCCGGAGGTTACACCTCCAACCAAAGCTAAAAAGTACTATGATATAACAGCTCTTAATCATGATGCTATACCAGCAATGAATAAGAAAAATCTCCATCAAAACACTAAACTTTTAATAAAATTATTCCACATAGATTTCAACGGGGCCCGATACCTCCGATCAAATATCATTATTCTCAGACATTTTTTTTTTTCAAGTCGCTTGGCCGGCCGTATAGCTAACCTACTGCATGAAAGCTCTTATTACCTTATATATATTTTAAACCTTAAATTACTTTTTTGAACGATAATAATATATCAAGACTAATTTCAATGCATTAATTTTTTTTTCTCTTTTCAATCTAAATTAATCATGTATATAAAGAGGTGAGTTTCTCTTATATAAAGTATTAACAAATATCAGAAAAAAAATATAGACAAAAAAACTTGAAAATGAAAATAACTATACTAACCCTACTAGCCACAACAACATTAGCAGCTCAAATCAATGATTTAAAAAACTCAATTGATCCATCAAATGGATCAAAAAATGATCTTGATGTTGGAGATTGTAAAGAATTTTATTTAAGTAAAACTAATAAACTTTATACAATTGAATTAAATAAATATACAGATGGTAAAGGATCACTAGAATTATGTAAAAAATTAGGATTTCAAAATTGTAAACAAGTTCAACAATTTGTTGCTCAAACAATGTTTTTAGGAGTTTCAGCAGTTTATACAAAGAATCCACCGAATTCAACAGATTTTATTAAACAAAACAATGATTTTATTAATTTTCCTAGTTATATTAACTATGATACAAAATATTATCAAGTTCCAAATCCAAAAAATGATGTTAAAATTCAATTAATTGGTGGTCCAATTATGACAAAACCTGATTACAATAACATGGCAGAAAATCCAGATAAAGATAACGGTGGATATTTTGAATATTTAGGTAAATTAGAAAAGGGTGAAGTTGATGGTTATGGAATTCCAAAAACATATATTCAATATACATGGTTTAAAAATATATCTGATCAAATTCAATTATCAGTTTTAACAAATAATAAAAAATATGGATTAAAAACAACTTTAAAACGAACTAGAAAAAATGATTATTTAACTGGTGCTGAAGATATGGGATATTTTTATAATGAAGTTGGTGTTAAAACAGATCTTGGATATTTAGATGGATCAACTGGTTTAGAAGATTTCTCAACTGCAACTAAAGAATTTGCACAGCTATGGATTCAAGCAGCTGAAAAATATGGTGCTACCAAAATTTATGGTAAATTTTCACTTAGAGGGTGGGGAATGGATATAGTTATTGAACCATTATCAAATGGATTTAATAGCAAAAAACAAACTTTTGAATGTACAAAAGGTAAAAAAAAAAGTATATCAGATAATAGTAAAGATGATGAAAAAAATAGTAGTCATACAATAAAAGTATCATTATTATTATTGCTAGTTTGTTTTATTATATCTATTTAAATAATACACATAATAGATGGTTCATAATATTTTGGTTGTAAAATTTGCTTAGATATACAATGATCACAAATTAAATATTCAAATTTACATAATGGGAAATGTAATTGAATAAAATTATATAAACAAAATTTTTTTGAAATAGATTTAATTGCACCATCAAATTTTTGTAAATTTGGAAATAATATATATTTCCCATTTTGTTGATCACCCCAAGTTTTTATAACTCCAATTAGTAATTCTAAATCAATAATTGTACATTTATTACTTTGATATTTTGATAAAAATGGTCTTATGTTTTTCAATTTCCTACAATGAATTGATAACATTAATAAAATATTTTTGGCATATTGATCTATTCCATTTTCTTTATAATAAATAACATGAATTGGATCATCAATAATACAAGTGTCTAAGTTCGGTAATAAAGCAAAATTAATTTTTGGATGATTAATATTTGAAGTTTTATTAAAACCAACTTTTAATTTCAATAAATTTGGGCATTTTTTAGCTAATAAATCAATACTTTTTGAACAATAATGAGAATCATAATTTCCACAAACTGATAACCATTCAATTGATAAGATTTTTTTAGATCCATCATAAGATTCAATTGCTTGATATGTTGATTTAACATTTGATGTTTTAATTCTTAAATTCACTAATGAAATACAATTATTAAAAAAATCATCTAAACCTTGATGATCTGATGTACCCAGATCAAGACATAATTGTTCTAATCTTCCTAATACTGTTGTAATTATTGGTGTAAATTTCCCAATTGTAACATTCATTAATGTTAAACTTTTTAATAAATCATTTGATTGGAATTTTATTAATTCATTAATATTTTTTGGTGAATATAATGATAATGCATTCATTGAAATATTTTGTAAAATATCTTCATTTAAAGATTCTAATGCAGGTTTTTTAATGTAAACCCATAATTGTTTAATATTTTTATTAAATTGAATAAATTTTATAAATTTTTTAATTGATTTTGTTGATTTGATTGTAAAATCTAATCTAAATTTTATTTTACATTGTTGTTTTGTATCAACTAATTGAAATAAATTTTTAATTCTTGGTTCCCTTAAATCTAATAATTGTAAATTTATTAATTTAATACCATTTTTACCAGCCCAATTTAAAATATTAGATTCAAATCTATCAGGAAATACCAAACTTTTCACATGTTTTGAATATAATTGATTTAATCGATTAATTGATAGTTTAGTTTTTTTACAAGTATAATAATGATATCTTAATACAGTGAAAAAAATATCAAATGATTGATATACAATTGGTGAAGCTTTTTGAAACCATGATTTTGATACTAACATATAGTTTTGAGCTTCATATGCTGTTGTATTAGTATCAATAAGATATCTCCAAATTATATCTAATATTTCTTGAGAGATCAAATTTTTGATTACAGGCATTTATTCTCTTTGACTTTGCTAAATGATGATTTGTCTATTTTGTTTTATTTGTGCATTAATGTCTACAGGTAAAATATTATAGTTTATATATTTATATATTTTCTATCATACGTTTTAATTTTACTATGCGCAATTCTATACATTGGTCCTTGTTTTTTTAAAGTTCAATTGTTTGACACTGTTTGGAAGTTGAAAAAAAGAACAAATGTCGTATGGTTTCAGTTCAATTTTCACTTTTGTTTTGCCTATTAGTTATTCAATTCCTGACTTATAAGTTCCCCAGTATGTTGGGTAAACCTTATCTTACTAAAGTTTAAATCTTTGTGGTACAGTGAACCATTAAACACGCTTGAAGGATCACTTTGAGCCGCATTTAAAAATGCCTTAGGGATGTATGTCTTAGATCTCGATCTTATAATAATTATTAAAAGTTATTCGATCGATTTTTTTTTTTTTTTTTCAAAGACATGCAGATCTTTATAGATAAAAGACAAGTATTATTTAATAAATAAAACCCTCCATTTAATTAAGCTTTAATAATAAGCAAGGTTAAAAATAATCCATGATTTGGCACCCCCTTGAATTATATTCTTACACATAAAAGTTTTGAATATTTCGACAGGCTTTTAAAAAGCACTAGTATTATTTCAATAGCGGTGGCAGCTATTTTTTAAATAAGACGGCTGGTTTTTATTAAAAAGTTGTAGCATGAAGATTTTTTTAACAACAATTCAATTGCTATTCGATTTATTTGAACTATGCTAGTACTACACTACTGTATAATTATAATTAACAATCGTTAGTAGATGTCAATAAAAGTAATACTATATATACTTTAGGATTAGAAAAATTTTAGCCTCCATTTATCTTGTGAATTGTATAACGCCCACTAAAGCAACAGATTTCAAGCTTGTGCAATATAGTACATTGTACATATATCTAACTTTTTAAGCTCAGCTATTACACCAAATGATTACACTGACTAACGATCGATCATTTGGAAAGGATATTCAAAAATAATCCCGAAAAATAATTAATAATAATTTTTTTTAGACTCCCTTTAGTTAAAATCTTAATTAAGCTTGAATGGAAATAATTCATTATTCCCTTCATTCGATCTAAATAACTTGACCAATTATTAATATTTCTTTTGATCATCAAGCCTAGGCGTACTAACTGTACAAGTACAATCGGCTCTTTACGCCCAGATATGGTAAACTCGCTGATTTGCGCTTAAGTTGATTAGTCTCTTACCTTATCGTTTAATAGACACTTGAACCATTTATTTTTTTTTAGGCTGGAATGGATATATCGATCGATCTTGAATTCAATAACAACAACAAACAATCGATATTTACAGACTCGGTACATTTTCATAAACCTCCGGTGACCATTAGCAATAGTTTAGCATACAATTTTGTCTCCTTCCCCAATACACTCAACATTATGAAGATCATTTCTTGTTACTGCCATAAAACCATTAGAACTTTTTCTACAAGGGTTATTGAGAAAATAGAATATAAAAACCCATCAGATTATCCATCAAAAACTTTTTTAAAAATCATCAAAACATTTTCAAAAGTTTTAATCCACTAACTAACTAACTTACTAACCCCAGTCATTCTTTTAATTTTACTAATTATCCAACTTTTTTACATTCCTTTCTATAATATACTAATACAATAATGAAATACTCAACTGTTATTATTGCTGCTTCTGCTGCCGCTGCTGCTGCTCAAAGACTTGTTGTCAATGTTGAACCATCAATTGTTGTTGATGTTCAAACTATTTTGGCAAAAATCACCAAATGTAATCCAGAATGTCATGAAACTGTTGAACCAAAAGAAGTTACAAAAACTAAAACTGTTCATAAAAAAGCTACTGTTACTGATTATATTACTACTTGTCCAGAAGGTGAACAACCAGGTGCTACTACTATTACTAAAAATCCAGAAGTTCAACCAGCTGCTACTGAAACTCCATCAGTTGTTGTTAAAACTGCTACTAAAATTGTCTCTAATTGCGATGAAGAAGGTGGCCCAACTACTTGGTCAACTATCTATCAAGTTACAACCAAAACTGTAAGTGCTGGTGAAGAAATTCCACAAAATACTAAACCAGCTCAAACTGATATGCCATCTCAAGTTATTAAAACTGAAACTGTCCCATGTGAAGAATCAGAAGTTCCATCTTCTGCTCCAACTTCTTCTGCTCCAGAATCATCATCATCTCCAGCTTCTTCATCTCAACCACCATCAGGTCCAGGTCCAGCTCAAACTGAATCATCATCTGTTCCAGCTCCACAACCAACTGAATCATCATCATCATCATCATCATCATCATCATCTCCAGCTCCACAACCATCCTCTTCATCATCTTCTCCAATGACTTCAATTAAACCAACTGAAAGTGTTCCAGCTTCTCCAATCCCAGGTAAAGAATCAAATGTTTCCCCACCAGCTCCAGTCCAAACTTCTCAACCACCAGCTCCAATTTCATCATCCCCATCTCAATCTCCAGCTCCATGGTGTACTGGTGAAGATTGTGTTCATCAACCAGCTGCTTCTCAAATGCCATCTCAAGCTCCAAATGGTACTATTCCAGCAGAAGCTTGTATCAACGGTGAAGAAGATTGTCCAATTGCTCAAGGTGGTGCACCAAAATTAGCTTCATCTTTAGCTGCTATTGGTATTGCAGCAGCAGCATTATTATTATAATGAATTAACGAATTTATAATAAAAAAAGATTTCTCCTACTAACGATTTATATATATATAATGAAATAAATATATTTTTGCCTTTTTCTCTATATAACTATTTTTTAGTTTTCCACCATTCTCCTGGTTTTTTACGTTGCCTTGGTCTTAAAGTTTCGTCAAAAACTGAATGTAATACAGGACTTTGTAACCTTTCAATTTCTTTCATAAGCCTTTTTTCTTGTGATCTTGTTTTTGGTGTTGCATGATCTAAAATATCTTTAGGAGATTCTTTTGATATTTCAAGTTTTATTTTTTCAAAACTTGCGCTTCTTTTTCGTTTGTTTGATCTTGGTGATGGTATTTCTTCACAAGAATCATCTTCTTCTGGAGATGGAGGAGCTTCTAAACCATTATCATTTTCTTCATTAGTATTTTCCATGTTAGTATATTTATTATTAGTATCATTGATTTTAGTGCCATTAATTTCAATAGTAGTATTAGTTTGTGTAATGCTATTTGTACTTTTTTTATTCTTGTTAGTATTTTCTTGATTAATATTGTTTTCTTGATCATTGTCTTCTTGAAATACTTCATTTTCACTATCAATTTCAAACCCATCATCAATTTCATCATCTTTATAATACAAATCTTTACGATTTTTAAAATTCCAAGGATTATTAACTTGTTTATGAATTTCTTGTACTTTTTGTTTATCAAATGGATGATGTTTTAATTCTTCTAAATCATTCCAAATATTTTCTGCTTCTTTAATATCTTTATTTTTTAATAATTTTTTTAACTTATTATAACCATGTTCAATATTATCTAAATATGCATATTTATTTGATATTGCTTTAACAACATTTTGAATCGAGATATCTCCATACCATTTACAAATTTCTCTCGCTGATTTTTTGGGATGTTTATTTTTATAATCTCTAATTTTTTTAATCACTTCTATTGATAATTCTTTATCAGTATTATTGTCATTAATTAAATTATCTTTCTTTGAATTCTCTTTCATTGGACTATCTAGATCAAAAATTTTCTCTTCTGACTTTATTTTTTTAGGACTATTCAATTCTTTTGATAATTCACTAATAACATCTTTAACTATTTCATGATCTTCTTGATCTTTTTGTAAATGATCATTAATATCAATCATACTATTATAAGAATCAACACCCCAATCCTCAACATTCCTTGATCCTTTATGCCTTAACTCTTCACGTTTATTATTTATTAAAGAATCAAAATCAACATTTGTATTTAATTTTGGTGCTCTAGTATCATATATTTCAATATTTTCTTTAAAAACTTTGGGTACAGTACTTTGTATTAAATCACTTTGTAATTTTATCAACTCTTGTCGACTTTTTGAATGTGATTTATAAACATCTGATGGTAATGATGGTGCTTTATCATTATGTCCATTGTTCATTCCTTTTTTGTACATGAACCTCAAATCATTAAAATATAAAAAAAAAATATTGTGGTGGGATTAAAAATTCAAAAAATAATATAAATGTTTCAATTTTTTTCCCTTAAATTTTTTTTTTTTTTTTTTCCTACGCGACCTTAACACTGGAAACTTCAAAATGCATGGGTTAATACTCACCACTTCATACGTGGCAGTCCTCTATTTAACAAAATACACCAGACCATCACAAACATTATCAAGAAACGATCCTAATGTAATCAAACTAAGATCATTATCTGTTATAATAGTTTCATTATTATTATGGTATAAAAATTTTGGATTAGAAATATCCACTAATTTTGATCAAAATTTTAAAAATTTTTTTTTTGGTTTCGCGTTAACCGCCACTTTATATGCGGCTCCTTTATTAAATAGATTATTAACAATGAACCTTAAATCAGAAATTGAAAATTTAAGTGATATTTGGGCTTTTAGAGATTATTTTATGGGTCCAGTTACTGAAGAAATGGTATTTAGAGCATGTTTAATTGAAAATTTACAATCATCATGGACTTATAATGAAATTATATTTATTTCACCATTATATTTTGGTATTGCACATTTACATCATATGTATGAAAATTATATTCATAATAATAATTTAAAAAGTTGTTTAATAACTTCTTTTATACAATTAGGTTTTACAACAATATTTGGTTGGTATGCATCATGGTTATATTTACAAACACATTCAGTTTTAACACCAATTGCTGCACATATTTTTTGTAATTTTATGGGATTACCAGAATTTTCAATTAATAATAATAAATATCAATTATTATATAGATTACTATATTTAATTGGAGTTGGATCATTTGGATATTTAATCTACTTGTTTACATAAATTTGCAACACAAGAAGATAATTGTAATAATGAACCAACACCTTCTAAAGTTCTCATATGAGTAAAACCAATTTGTTTAATAAATGCTAATTTTAATCCTTCTTCAATTTCCATACTTTTTACAACTCTAAACATTGTAGTAATAATATCTGATGCTGAATAACCTTTATCCCATAAAATTTGTAATTGATCAACTGCTGCTGTACAATCATGATTTTGACATGCAGTAATCATTTTTTGTACAATAATTGGATGAGGAGAATCAACAACTTGAAAAACATTATCCCCATTAACAAAACCAAACCCACTAACTGTTGATTCTAAATTATTGATAGCTTGTCTCATATCACCTTCTGCTGTAAAACATAATGCACTTAATCCATCATCAGAATATTGAACTTTTTCAATTTCAATAATTTCTAATAATCTTTTTAATAATTGTTCATTTGTTAATCTTGAATATTTTAAAATAGCACATCTACTTTGTAAAGGTTCAATAATTTTATTACTTTGATTACAAGCAAATGCAAATCTTGTAGTATTTGAATAAATTTCCATTGTTCTTCTTAATGCTTGTTGTGCACCTGCTGTCATACTATCAGCTTCATCTAAAATAATTAATTTATGTCGACCATTTGGTAAATTTACTTTTTTTTGTGCAAAACTTTTAATTTGACCTCTAACAACATCAATACCTCTTTCATCTGACGCGTTCAATTCTAATACTGCTTCTTTATATAAATCATCTTTTCCTAATAATTGACGCGCTAAACATAATACACTAGTAGTTTTACCAATACCTGGTAATCCACTAATAATCATATGTGGCATATTCCCATCTCGTGCAATAACTTTTAATCTTTCAATAGTTTCTTCATTACCTACAACATCGTCTAATACTTTTGGACGATATTTTTCAACCCATGGTAATGATAATGACATTTTGGAATTTTCTGGTGGTATGTGTATTTGTGTTGAATGGTGTTGTTGTGTGATGAGGAAATTTTCTAGTTGAAAAAAAAAAAATTGATCTTGGGACTTGAATTTAAATTGTACGCGTTTTTATTGAAAAATTTCTACGAGGTCCGCGCGAAAATAATAATAGTTTAAAAAAAAAAAAAAAATGCTTCATTAATTCGTTAATAAAAAAAATATACAGAAAAATGCTAAATATTATAATAATAATCTAATCTTCACCTTGCCATAAATCCTCGGGAGATCCACTACCAGATGAAGAAGATGATGAACTACTCGAATCTGGTGATTTAACCTCACCATATTGATCCGGATGTTGTTGATAATGCTGTTGATATTGTTGATGTTGATTATGCTGTTGTTGTTGTTGCTGTTGTTGATCATATTGTTCATCATAATCATACTCATATTCATATTCATAATCATATTCTTGCATTTGAGCTAATTGTTGTTGTTGATATCCATGATTAATTAAATTCAAATATGCATACATAAAATTTGATAATAAAACTTGTTGTGCTAATGGACGTCTTGGATTAGCTAATTTTAAATGTGATAATCTATAAATAGCTCTTTCAATATGTAATGGATATCTATGATAAAGCATTATCATAGATTTATCTGACATTTGATGCAATGGAATATTATAAGGTAATTGAATTTCTGGATGTTGTTGTTGCTGTTGTTGCATTAATTGCATTTGTTGTGCAGCTTCTGCTTGAGTTAATGGAGGTGATGATTGTTGTTGAGGGGATTGAGGTTGTTGCTGCTGCTGTTGTTGTTTTTGAGATTGATTATAATATTGTTGAGTTTGAGCTCCTTGAATAACATGACCTTCTGCAGTATTTGGAGGTATACCATGAATACCACCAACTGGTTCACTATCTTTTTCATTTTTTCTATTTGGTTTAGTTAATCGTTTCTTTTGTCTCTTTTCTTTTTTCGGTGATTTTAAAGGTTCATCTTCTTTTTTCTTTTTACCACCAAACATTGAACTTATACCTTTAGAAATTGATGATTCATCTTCAACAGGACTTCTATTTAATAATTTATCAACAGAATTTTTATCCAATTGTTCATTAGTTGTATTATTAGTATTAGTATTGTTATTATTATTATTATTAGTAGTAGTATTATTATTAAATAAATTCCAACCCCATTTCTTTTTAGATTTTGGAGGTGATGGTGGACTTGGTGGACTAGTTTTATCTTTCCTTTCTTTATTTTTATATTCTACTTGTTGAGTTTGAATATTATTATTATTTTCCAAATCAAATTCATCAAATTCATTACTTTTATTTCGTTGATCTCGTATAAGTTTTTCTCTTTCTTGACGTTCTCTTTCTTGTAATTCCAATTCTCTAAGTCGTTCTCTTTCTTCCCTTTCTTTTAATTCTTTTAATCGTTGTTCTTCTAATTCTTTTTCTCTTTGTCGTTCTTTTTCTAATTCTCGTTGTTTTTCTAATTCTTTTTCTCTTTCCTTTTCTCGTTCTTTTTCTTTTTCTAATTCTAAATCAGCATCTGGTTCATATAATTTATTTGCAACACTTGTATCAATATTTGATAATGCTTCACGTTTCTTTTGTCTACTGGTTCGTTGTCTAATAGTATTTTTATTATATCTAGTTCTAGTAGCTCTTCTTAATGATGCAGATGGAGCAGATAAAATTGGTTCATCAGAATCATTTGCTAATGGTTGTTGTGTATTATTCGATAAACTTGATGGGGTTGTTGGTCTTGAAGAATCAGATCTACTTCTTGATGCATTTGCTGCTGCTACAGAGGAATCTAATGATCTAGCACTTTGTGATGATAATGATCTTGCTAATTGAAAAGGATCCATTGCTAATGATTCCAATTCACCTAGTTTCTCTAATTGTGCAGATAATGAAGAAATTGATTGAGTTGCATCTTCACTAACTCTTCTTGATAACATTTCACTACCATCTCTAAATTCTTCTTGAGTAATTTGTCTTGATAATCTTGATTTCCTTCTATTTAATAATTCATCTTCATCTTCTTCTTTATCATTCGTTGCTATTGATGATGATGTTGTTGTTGAGGATGTCGATGATGATACACTATTACTCCTACTTGTTGTAACTGTAGCTCGAATTTCTGAAATTTTATTTTGAACAAAAGTTTTCCATTCTTGAGGTGCGATTTCTGGATGAACATGAGCTGGAACCCATAATAATTCACTAGCATGAGAAGGATCTATTCCTGTTGAAGATGTCGTGGTATTATTATTATTGTTATTATTCCCCCCTTGATCAGTTTGATTTGATGGTTGTTCAATAGGACTTGTTGGTGGACTATATCTATCATCATCTTTTGGATTCGTTGCAACATTATTAGCATTATCAAACCAAATAGCAGGAAGATCTGGATCATTTGTTGGTAATGCACCTAATGAAAGTCGTTTTAATGTTTGAACATTATTCATTTCTTGTTGAACCACTTGTTGAGCTTCATAACTTTTTCTATTATTGAATTGTTTCGATGTTCGTTTTCTCATTGTAGGTGGTGTAGAACTTCCAGAGTTACTACCACTTTGATTATTGCTATTATAATGATAATTGTGATTATAATCCTCCGTAAACTCTTCTGGCAACGGAGGAAGTTCTTTTGAACGTCTCTGATCAACAGATGACATTTTTTTTTTGTTGTAATTAGAATTATGGATTAATTAGAAAGAAAAAAAAAATCCTCCAATATTCAAAATGTATATATAAACAAAAAAAAATTAATAATAATAAAAGGATTGAATGAGTTGGTAGGTTTGGGATGGGGTCAAAAAAAAAAAAAAAAAAAAAGAAGGTGAGTTTTTTTTTTGGGGGGTTTGAAAAAAAAAAAGGTGGTGAATTTTCAAGCAGGGCTAAAAAAAAAATTGTACTGCTAAAGAGTAAAAAATTAGGTGGTGGGAAAAATATTTAAAAAAAATTCACACGCACAGAATTTTTTTTGGTTGTTATATAATCCATATTAATATTAATACCGGATGATTTTTTTTTTTCTTTCTTGGATAGGTACTATTATGGATTCAAGATTGTACCCCTAAAATGCTTCGAAAGAAGCCTTGAACAATGAATTGATTTAAAAAATAAATATTTTATTATTTGAAATTAGCGAGATTCAGAATACATCAACTAAGATAGATATCTTCATTATGTAGTGGCTTTGTTGTGCTTATGCTGTTTAATTCATTTATACAAGTGTGTAGCCAATTTCCTTGCTGAAGTTTAGAATTGAATTGAACTGATTTGAGGATTTTTTTGATAATGTAAAGCCTGAATCGGCGTGGCCAATTTTTATTCTATCCATTATAATCATTTCTGTGTTCAGTTTGTTCAATTTAAAGATGGGATTTTTAAATTAGAACCGTTAGAATGCACCTATTAATTGTTGCATTTTTTTGACTGATAATCATGTAAGGTTCCTTATTAAGGCCCCAGTATTTTTTTGAACATCCATAGTATGGATGGATTTGTAGAAACGTTGAACCTTCAATGGAAATAGACTCATTACAACATGATGAAGGCTCATGAGCTACTGTCTTTGATATAATAATTCATGAGTGATTCATTATCTTTTTTATTGAAATGATTGAATCTTGCTATCTAGGAAAGTTCTTATGGTGAAATTTTTATCTGGTCTGTGAACACATAAAAATCTAAATATAGCATAACTCAAGCGTACCCTATGAATCTTAAAAAAAAAAAAGGGGGTTCCTCTAGTGGTAGACTCCGGCCGAGCAGATCTTTTTTTTTGCGAGACTGGACTGTGAACAGTCGACTAGTCAGTCACAAGGATGTGAGAACTATTTCTTTCTTCAAGTCAGTACTAACCTTGAAGACTAGGTTGATTTTCAACTAGTACCATTCAAACTTTTATTGCTTTTAATCTGAAGTATTTTAAGATCTACTGTAATGTCTATTCAATAGTAGTTGAATACTCTTTCTTGGTACTCAAAGTTGCAATCCTTATTGTTCTAAGTTCAAGCATATGCAAAATCCATGGCCGACCGGCCGTTCCCTAAAGAGGGATCTTTTTGGAGGTCTAAGGGGTTTAAAATAAAACTTTTCGGAACACCAGCCGGTTTTTTTTACTTTCAGCACGGTAGGGTGGTAAATTCAGGATTTTTAATAACGACGTTGGGTCGATGATAAATTGATAATTCCTTGATTTCAAATTATTATATAATCTATTAAATAGAGCTACTCGTTAAAATTTGGTACACTGTAGCTTGATTTTGGGATCATCATATAAAAAAGTACCAAAAGTTAACTACACACATGATCCTGATTTACTCATTTTGATCATGTTTATAACGTCCAATTAACTTTAAGCTTAGCTTAATTCGGATCTTGAGATCTGAAATCGATCTGTTAAAAGTAATTTTGTAGATTCTGATCGCGATTTAATACTTCTTGCATCATGTTTCGCGGGAACCAGCTTTAAAATTTTAATTTAAAATAATTTTTTTTTGAAGATCCAAATCAACTGTATAGTGCAAGCTTACCAATTTTAAAGAATAAAATCCCACCAGCGCTTAAGCCAATTAAAAAAAGCTTTTCATTTGTAAGACATTATCACGATAGAAACCTGTGAAAAATAAACATTGATCTTTAAAGTATCTAGAGTGATTAACTTATATAACTAAGAACGATTGGTTAGTATAATAAGCAGTAAATAATTTAAAGAAAAACTCGAAAGTGTAGTCTATATTTTTAAAAATTCATGGTATTTTGTGCCTTTACATATAAATTAAGGAATATACAGGGGTAATTTATTTGAAAAAATTGACAATATTCTCACAGGATATCATAAATTGTACAGTGTATTTAAAATTTGTAAGACGTCTTAAAAAAAAATTACCCCTTATTTATAAGTATGTTTTATTCCAAATATAGATCAGGCGAGCCAAATAAAATTTCAGTCTAAAGTATTTTAACTATCCATTCATTTAAGTTAAACGAATGTTCAAAAACTACTATTTAATTTATACATCAAAGATTCTTAGTCTAATTGCGAAGAGGATAGCTAAGCTAGAACTACTAATAATATGTATACATTGTATATGCATGATCTTAAAAAACCTGGATATATTATTCTCCTAATGTTTGCTTAATTACACTTAACAAATTCCCGGAATTTGGATTGCACCACTGCTATATACTGTATATAATAAGCTCTTGTGGGGATATATATAATATTATAACTAGATGCGATGAGAAAAAAAAAAAATCTATATTATATTTTAAATAAATAGCCTATAACAACCTAACTATCTTCTTTTTTTTGATCATCGTCATTTCCTTTATCATTTACATCATCACTACTCTTATCATCAACAACTTTTGACTCATCTTCTACTGATGTAGCTTCATTTTTATCAGTATCATCACTTTTTGAATTTGATTCTTCTACAACTGGTGTATCTTCTGCAACTGGTGTACCTTCTGCAGTATTACTATTAGAATCATCATTTTCAATAACCTCACCATTAGCATTTAATTTTCTTTGTGGAATAACTGCTTCAAAAGCCTCTTTCCAATTATTAGTTTGTAAGAATTTACTTAAAATTTCAACAACATGATTAGTACATAAAACTTTTCTACCAGAAACTTTAATAAAATCACCAATTGGTAATCTAGCAGTTGGAATATTTTGTTCATCTGCTTTATTTTGACATAATTTTTTATATCGATTTTTATCAACAATACCTCCAACAATATAACATTTACCTGGTTCTAAAGTTTCAATTGTATTTTTTGAATCTGATGATAAATAAACCATAGTTTCTGGATCTGGTTTATAATCTTCTTCAGTAATTTCAACATTTTTCCATGATTTATGTTGATTTCTTAAAATAGTTTCAAATCTTGTTTTTAATCTTTTATTAAATGATGTAAATTTTAAATCAAATTGTTTTTCTGCTCGTTTATTTTCACTATAACATCTAAATAATTGACTTGATAATGATTTAATTTCACTATCACCCATTAAATCATCAAATGCACAATCAACCAAAACTTTAACTCCAGTATTTATTTGAACTTGAGGTTTTGGTTTTCTTAATGGTGGAACATATTCTCCTGCTGCTCTTTTCTCTCTTCTTTCTTGTTTAAATTGTTTATTTCGTTCTCTTCTTTGTTCTGCAAAAAATTCTCTTTTTTCTTCTAATTTTTGTTTTCTTAAATGTCTTTTCCATTGACTCTTTGTCCATCCTTCTGGTCTTGGTGGTGGTGGTTCTTGCCATTTTCTTTTTTCTCCTCTAGGTTCTTTTTCATTATTATCATTATCTTTTTCATTATTTTCATTATCTTTTTTTTCTATTGATTTTTCTTGATTTGATTGTGTTGAGGTTTCGGTGTTTACCGGTTCTTTAACATCTTCAGATGTAGGTTGCTGTACAGCTTTTGATTCTTGTTCACTCATATTTTCTTTATTGATTAATAGTATAAAATTGTTTAATCTTGTCTAATAATAATTTTTTTTTTCAAAATTTTTTTTTTTCAATCCCTGTCATGTGATTTTATCAAATTCACGTGAAAGTGTTGAGCCGCATTTTTATTGTCTTAGATTTTATCTATTAAACAGCTTAAGCTCTGCATCAACGTTTGTAATCTTTTTCTCTCGTTTATCATGGTTATAGGTTATAGGTAACTTAGGTGTGACTTGTTTAAGATATTAATTAGTATTTAAAAGCAATAAATATACAGGAACTGCCAATTCTAATGGGATCAGTAATATACCCTTGGTATACATGTATACAGTATCTGTAATAGAGCTATCGTTGCTAACGTATTACATTGTAAACTATAGAGTCATTAATTAGTCAAGACCAAGAAAGTCATTGGCAAACATATATATTGTATATACAAATGAGATATATATAGTTCTGCAACTCTTAGTTTGAACAACTTAGTTTTAAAAAAATATTACTTATAGCCAGTATATATGAAATTCATAAAAATTATTATAATGTATTAAAGTTGATTACAGAAAGTTACATAATTTTTGAAGTAGAGTGGTAAATAAATAGTAATTGTTAAATGATTGTAAAAGAATTGAATAAAGCAAAATTAAAGCTATAACTATAAAAAAAAACATGAACAATAGTTAAACAACAATTTAGAATGCTTCAACTGGTTGTTGTACAACTGGTGCTTCAGCGACTGGTTGTTCAACTGCTGGTGCTTCAACTGCTGGTTGTTCTGCTACTGGGGCTTGAATAGCTGGTTGTTCTACTGGGGCTTCAACTGCTGGTGCTTCGGCAGCTGGTTGTTCTGATACTGGAGCTTCAACTGCTGGTTGCTCAACAACTGGTTGTTCAGTAGCTGGTTGTTCAACAGCTGGTGCGTCAGCAACTGCTTGTTCAGCTACTGGTGCATCTGCAACTGGTGATTGTTCAGCTGCTGGTTGTTCAAATGCTGGAGTATCTGGTTGGACATCTGCAGCTGGAGTATCTGGTTGAACATCAGAAACTACTGGTTTTTCTGGAGTAACTGGTTGTAAAGATTCAACAGGAGATTCTGGTGAAATTGGTAATTTAGAAGCAACTGGAACTTCTGGTGCAACAGCACTTGGAGCTTGTGATTGATCTGGAGTTCCAATAACTTGTTCAGAAACAACTGGTGGTTGAGAAGTTTCAACTGGACCATTTGGTGAAGTATTTAATGATAATTTTTGAGCATCTGCAGTTGGCTTTCCAGCTGATGTAACTGGTACATCAGAAGTTAAATCTAATGAAGCATCAAATGCATCTGGTGGTGCAGCTGGAGTTGTTGTGGATGTGGTAGTTTCTGCTGTAGTAGATTCAGTAGAGGTTTCTGTAGAGGTTTCTGTAGAGGTTTCTGTTGTGGTTTCTAAAGTACTTGATAGACTAGATGAACTAGATGATGAAGCAGAAGTACTACTTGCATCTGAAGTAGTACTTGTTGCAGTTGAAGGGATAGAAGAAGAGGATGATTCTGTTGATGATAATGATTCTGAAGATGATGAACTTGGAGTTAAAGTTGATTTAGAAGTAAAAGTAGTTGTTGAACTTGAAGTTGAAGTTCTAGTAGTTGGTTTTGGAGTTGAAGTAGTTAATGATTTTGGTGGCATTGATCTTGGTCTAGTAATAGTAACTCTACCACCTGGAACAATCAAAACAATTGTTTCATATAATGGTGGATCAACTGGAGCTGCTGGTCCAACTGGAACTGGATAATAAACACCTGGGGCACCACCACCATTACCTGGGACACCATTACCAACACCACCACCTGGATAATAAATACCTGGTAAATAACCAGCATTACCAGAACCTCCTGCTGCTCTAGTTCTTCTTCTTGTAACTGTAACAGTTGAATTACTCATAGTTGAAACAAATGTTGTCATTGAATCAGTATCAGTAGATCCAGTAGTTGAAGTTAAAGTTGGAGTTGAAGAAGGTGGATCAGTTAAAGAACCACTAGCTGCATCACCAGATTTACCAGCTGCAGTATCTGTTGGTACTGGATCTGCTGGACCAGTTGGACCAGTTGGAGAAGCTGCTGCTCCTCCAGTAGTACCAGCAGCTGCTGCTACTGGTTCTGGTTTAGCTTCAGGTGGTTGTAAAGCAGTATTCAAAGGTGGTGCATTTGGAGCTTCACCAGGTAATAAAGTTTGAGATAAAACTGCACCAACAAATGCAGTAATTTGAATATAGTTTAATCGCATTCTTCTTTTTTTAATTAATTAATTAGCAATTGTGAATTGGAAGTTTTATATGTTTGTTTGTTGTGATTGCTTAAACTCTTGGTAATATAAAATGATTGCTAAAAAAATGAATGATATTTATATTGTTTTTAGTTTATTTTTTTCAGTAGTAACAATAATAAAGATAACTTTTTGAATTCAAGAAAACTTCTAAAGAACTTTTAAAAGAAAGAAAAAAAAAAACCACGTAAATAAAGAATGGAGAGAATCAATAGTATATTTATAGAAATTATGGAATTACTAAGTAAAATTGTCAGTCAATATTTGTTTATAATATTTATAGAAAAGATTTGATAGATAAATAAATAAAGTTTTTTTTTTCGTTCAGTTCAATGCGTGTGATATAATATTTTAAGAACCCTGCAATATCAGCGTTTTTTAACTCACACTATGGTAATATTCTTTATAAAGTTATGTACATAATAATTTAATCTATTAGAAAAAAATCTTCTAGTACTTACCTGGTATTAGATGTAAGTTAGTATAGTTTGTTTCTTCTTTCGGCTGTTGTTTTTCTGTTATTTTTATTCATTGATATTTTTCAACGGGGGCCAAGACTATATTTTTGGTAATTGTCTAAGATTTCTTTTTGGTTTAAGATTTACTATTGGTAGTATATTATTAAATTATTATTTATACGCGTAAAATGTAGAAAATTGTTTCAAATATAGTAAGCAAACTTTAAGTATATGTTAAATTCTATGTTCTTTCAATTTTCAATATTGAGAGAAATTCGCAATTCATCGATTCATTGTCATATTGCTGTAGTAATTAAATCAATATACAAGGTTTTTTCTGTACAGTTAAAGTAGAAGAAAATTTAAAAAAAAAGAAAACATTCTAGCTAGATATTATAGGCAAAAGTAGGTTCATCCACCTCTTTTTTATTTTCTAGTAAATATTTTAGATCCAATAGTAGTGTATAAAAACTTTTGATGAACTTTAATTATTTAAGAAAATATAACTTTGAATTGTACTTAATAACCTCTTTAAATCAGCACGGGTTAAATAGCAAAATAGCCTAGAGATCCTAACATAGAAGAACTATGACAATTGAATTTGTAAAATGCATCCATCATGCCAATGCCACTGGGTAATTACTAAGGACCCAGTGTTGAAAGTAAGCAACTATTTCGGGTCCGGAGGGGGAGAAGAAAGACAGGCAACGCATGACAGGAACATAATGCATGTCCGAGATTAAGCTTTATATATTCCTTACTAAATGCTTATCTCCTTACTATATAATATTACTATTAAAACATTTAATTTATAATGTTTTTAAATGGTTTTTTTTGGCCACCTGGAACTGCGGTAGGTTAAATAATTAGTGTCAGTGTTTTTGAGCGCAATTGAGCAAATTATTTTTCTTATACTAATACAGACCCTGAAATAATAATAATAAAATATCGATCTATCTCAGTATATTTAAACTTATATATATATATATATATATGATATTAGTCTACAAAGTAAGTAAGTGGTAAGTATCAACTAAGTTTTGCTGAAAAAGTAAAATATAAATATAAAAAATTTTTTTTAGCCGTCAATTACCAATATCTACTTACTAGTACATATATTAGTGAAAACCTTTAAATTTTAAAGTAAATTCTGTGGAAAGTAGGGCCAACCCAACTTATAAAAACAAACCTCAAGAATTACTGTAATAAAAATGACAAGAAAAAAGCAAGGTTTAACTCGGATTTTTTGTTATATTTGCATATATAAATAGTAACTTTTTAGAGAATAGTGTTCTACGATACTGGTAGTTAGCGAATAGCACGTTCGATACGAATCTGATGGAGTTTTTTTTTTTTTTTTAGCTCATCGGTAAATATTGACACGCGCTTTACCCTGCATATTTTAACCTATCAAAAAAGGGAGACGCGTCATACTTGGGATAATAAAAAATTCCACACATCTACAAAAGTATGTGTACAATTGAACAACAACGAGGTTCAAATAGTACTTAGTTACACCTGCAGGGTAAGATTTATACAGTAACACTTAAATTTATTTAATACTGGTACCCAGGTATTAATAGCTTAGTCACATCCTTTTTTAATTAATATTTGACTGAGATTTAAACTTTGATTTATACCATCATTGATGAGAAAAAAACCTACCACTTATATAACCTTATTTTTATTTGTTTATACCAGGTACAACATGGATGTACTCAGAGGCTGAGGAAATGTCACTTAGTATACCCAAATAATATTCCAAAAGCTTATACAAATAGTATAACTTTACAGGAGTCTTGAATATGTGAAAGGGATAACAAAGCATTTGGTAACTTAAACTATAGTCATTTTGATATCATACAAGTTTGTACTACTTAAAATCGCTTCATTCCTTTAAAAATTGGATATAAAAGGCTATAATATTCATTAGATTTTAATAAATGTTAGTAAGATTTGTACTTTTAATGTAGGGGATTCAATTCTCGAAATTGTACCACACTATAGAGTGAAAAAACTTGAAATAATAATCAGGGCTAATAAAAGAAATTTGGTACCTTCTTTATTATTATTTTTTTTTTTTTAACCCGATAATACCAAACTTACTATTAGTTATGAACGTTCATAATATATATATTCGCATATATGTATACTTGGTATAGAACTACCTGAGATCTCTTTTCGTCACTGTATTTTGAATACATTTATTATTTATTGAGATTTTGATAGAAAAACTTAAAGTTACTATTTATAGAGTTTCTAAAACTTCAACCGACCAGGTTATACAGTAACTTAGCTCTATTCAATCCTGACATCGAATCGTTGCCAGTAGTTTCCGTTTAATTTCCTTTTATAAATTTGCAATTTATTCGGTTGTATATGGCAATGGAATGATTTTGATTATTCTTCTTTTTTAATTTTGAAATTGGATTGATGTTCACGTTGCTTAGTAATATTCTTAATATATAAAGTATTTATTATCTAAGCAACTTGTCGATTTTTCTCTCTAAACTATTTTAGGCTTCGTAAATAAATGTACTTGTAATAATACATTGCATATGCCAGGACTTTTCGGAACGGATTTGGGGGATCATTTAAACTTTTTAGATGTTATACTCTGAGCTTATAATCTCCCTGCATTATATAAAATATTTTCCATAAATTCTATTTTTAAATTATGGGAAAAAAATGGGCAATTTCTTTGATGTATCACCAGGTAACATTGTATACATAAGGTCTACTTAGTAACTGGACTACACCTTAGCAGAACAGTATATACTGTAGATGTACATTAGTAATTGAGCGGAATTGTTGCTCCGCATTAATTTTCAATCAAACCAATAATATTACTAATGGAGCCTTATAATAAGTTTGTAGTTATACTCACTATAGTACATCAATCCTTAGTAATAATAATAATAGTCATTCCAACATGATCAATATACACTGGCTTAACCACAATTGTAATATTTTTTTATAAAATTTCCAATTTTCTATAATTTTTCACAAAAAAATTAATAATGTAAGGCCGCTAATTATTTTGGATGAGAAACTACCTGGGGTATCTCAGGATATTAATATTTAGGTATTATTGGATATTAATTACCAAATAGGCTGGCCGTATATACATCATGTATGTAATGTACTTGTACCTTGACCTTGAGATATCATGAATGCCGAAAAAAGAGATCAATCTTGGTGTTTTTTTACAAAAAATTACAATTATAATAATTAATATTATAGGCTCTAGCCATATTGGTTGGTAGGTGCCATAATAGTATCCATATCAGATAAAATTATTAAAATTATTGGTTTATATGATCTTGTACCTTCAAGATAAATTTATAATTGATATTATTAGAAATTTAAGGATAAAATAATATTATAAAAAACCCAATCGCCTAACATTATTCGTAATACATTATAAATTTTTGGACTAACTTTTGTAACCTTTGATACTGGTACCTGGCATGCATGAAATATGTGCTTCGGTTCCATATACCATAAACCCGAATTAGTAACACCCAAGAACTTGTACATTAGCAATTGAGTTTATACCACAAGTGGTTATTTATTTACGTGTAATTACAAAAGCTTTACCAAGTAGGTGCAAAGAAAATGCAATGGAGAAATGAGGAATTTTCAGCTGATTTCGATCAATCGAAACTTTTTAAGCTTTTTTTTGGGATATTTTTCCTGATTGGTAGGGCATCTTAGTACTAACGTTATATGGATAGATGCCTGAGCTACCACCTGGCAGTTGTTTCCTTTCTATAAATTAGTGAATGATTATGTATGGTACCTGATTGGCATCATAAAAAAGATCAAAGGGTTTGATACATCTCAAAACTTCTTAGTACATCATAAAAAAGATCAAAGGGTTTGATACATCTCAAAACTTCTTAGTACCTGATAGTAATAATGATAATCTTTGCTTATTAAGTCAGATGAGAATTTCTTTATCTATTAAATTTTTAAACAATTGTTAATCAGGACATAGATTGTAAAACTCATCTATACCGTTATATCTAAGATTTTGTACAACGTTCTTAGTTTAAAAAACTACCATGGTATCGATGAAGGTAAAAAATGAACGAATCGGATCTTAAAATGGTACTTTAAAAATCAAAAACACATGCTTTTAGACTTGAGGTGTTTTTCATTTATGTTTTTGTTGCGAAAATAAGCTTGCTACCCTGGTACTTAGTTGAGATTAATGTTGTTTGATCAATGGATCCAGATTAATTTACGGAAACAAAATATTGTAACCTTCTTTCTCCACCTCATATGTGAAGACTGTGTTACCTTGAAGTGTTCATTGATAGAACCCATTTAAATTGAAATCCGGATAAACATGAAGGATCTAAAGATTATATCACACTTAGCTTGTACACGTAACTCCAGTGACCCACTATTTTTAAGTTGATCATAAAAAAATCTAACGAATTAAGAAAACTACAAACAATTTTTCTACTTACTGGTATTTTTTACATTAAAAATGAACTGGAAAAAATATTACTAATTTAGAAGTTCTTTTCAAGGTTATCCAATCATAGTCAATTCCCTGGTGGTATACAACTGCACGTTCTCTATATTAGCTCAGTGTAAATTATAGACGTCTATGTCAATTGGTAAGGTGTATGTATATAAAGTTCATCTCCTTTTTGTTGACAATAATTTTTCATAAATTAAAAACCACCAAAGAAAAAGAAACTATATATGTGTGTATACTTATAATTCGTTTTTATAAAGTATCAAACCCTGCCATGCACCATGAACCTTAATTTTTCAAAAGAACAAAAACTTTAAACAGAGTTGGTAGTTGTTTTGGATCAGAAAATTACACCTAAAAGATATGTTATAAGATAATTGTAAATTTTAGAGAAAAAACACATCTATAGCATCGGATACATATATAAATTTTAAACAGGATATACGATGTGGTACAATAAGCATTGATGCTCTGAAATTACTACTGAGGATCACTAGATTGGTTCTTGGTAATAAATGATACATTAAGATGATATATACATAATACATATGGGCATTCAAAAGACAGAAAACCAATCTTAAAGTATTATGTTAGGAATAATGAAGCCCTTTTCCCATGCATAAATGCATGTAAATCGATACCATTAATAGTATAGCCCAAGTAGGACAAAATATTAAGCTACAGTACAGAGTACGCAAATTGAACACTAATGTAGAAAAAGCTTAAAAGAGATTCAAATAGAAATTAGCTTGGTTACTATACTCGGATATTCCAAAGAAAACTAAATAAAAGGAATATATCAAAAAAGCTAAAATGTATTTTTCAATTTTTCTGTTGTCTTTCAAAATGGGTTCATAAAATAAAGATAATAATAATAAATCTTTTACAAAATACCACCTAAAGCACCATTTAAAATTCCTTTTGAATTTTTTTCTTGAGAAGCAGCATTATTAACATTATTTTTACCACCTGCTAAACCACCATTACCACCATCACCACCTCCACCAGTTAATAATAAACCATGACCACCGCCACCACCAGAACCTCCTGGACCACTATAAAATTCTAGTTAGTATATTTTTGATAATTGTGAATAAACAAAAAAAAAACTTACCCAATACCACCTTCATCACCATATAATTTACCTGATTGAGCAACTGCTAAACCAGAGATAATTGCGAAAGTTGAAGCTAAGATAAATTTCATTTTTTTTTTTTGACTTGTTTGATGATTAGGAAACTTACATAAAAAATAGATGATTTGTTATAACTTTTATACTTGATTTTTTTCCCTGGTTATCATAGAATAACATTCATAGTCAATATTCTTACCTTGTTTATTTAGCTACTTGATTGAATTGAGTCTGATAAAATCAATATAAGTTGGTATGAGGGTTTCAGCATTTCATTAATTACAATTGGGTATATAAATGATATAATTAACATTTTAAAACCCTTTATACATCAATTAATTAAAATAAAACGTAATTCATTATGCAAAAGGTCGAGGGTTGATGTGTATGGGTTCAACTAATCAGATTGACATATTTAGGCACCTCATTATATAGTGTGTACAATATTGTATAATTTTAAAAATCTGTGTACTGGCTATCAAGGTTGATCAAATAGTTACTAATAGTAATATAGACGCTTCAATATTTGTAAAATTGAATCACTTTAACGAGGTAATTTAAAACTACCACATTATTGGTAACAGGAGAAAGGGTCCTACTTCGGTACCTAATCTATCGTCATAAGACATAAGATTCATTATTTCAAAGTCCAAGTGTGGAGTCTAGAATCCCTTACCCTTAAAACAAAATATACAACACATTGTGCAATATTCAGGGAATCATATATCTAATCTTGGTTTAAATTAATAGTACCGGTAATCTTGAGCTGTAATAAATCTCGTGTTATACACCTAATATGATTATGGATTCAGTTAGATCATTCAGTATTGAACAAATAAGTTAAATTTGAATTTTTTTTGCTGATTATTGATGCGTGGTACTAATTTACTATATTTTAGGAGGCATATATGCAATCCCGTTCCGACTGGTATATACCATTAGAATTCCAATGGTATATGCGAAATCGAATTTTTGGAAAATTTTTATTTTTGACATTCAGATAATATAACTTATATCAAAATAATCTTAAGAGTTCAGTGAATAAGGGAAACGTTTTTTTCATCCGAACTGTAGCTTTTAAATAGTTTTTTTTGGACTCCAAAGTTTTTTTGTCTTGTTGAAAAATGGAGTATATTTAGCTATTTTTAGGTTATAGAATAACAACACACTCTGTAGTTTTGTGATAGCTTTAAACAACTTAAGCTTATGCTAGCACCAAGTACTATGCAGTACATATATATACTGTATAGGCGATAGAAATCCATTGGATAGTCTTAGATTTTTGATACTAACTGGGTGCACCATGGGTCAATAGAAGCAGAATATTATTGAGATAAAATCGACGAAATATATTAATTCTAAAGATTATATACTGTATACAAGTATTCATGACTCTTTATAATTCTAATAAAAACCTGTGAAGAAAAGGTAACTGAATGTACTCTTAAATATTTATAGGTTATAATCAACAGCTTACACCTTGCACTAGTAAGCTTAAAGAAAAAATATTTTTTTCGGCCTGATCAGATATTTCTAGTTTAAGCTGTGCTAAGATTAGATCTGATCAAAACAAACAAACAAAATTTTCGTGGCAAACTCCTGGGCGCGCATACGCTAACAATTTTTTTTATCAATCTAATCCATCTTTTTCACCCCCAGCATAAAAATCAGCCCACAGTATTTTTTTTTTTTTTGATCAAGAACATCCAAATTCGTAAACATGCATTTTCAACAAAAGCAATCAAAACATAGGATTAATCAGATATTCGAAAGGTTGGGTAAAAAACAAAACTAAAATATTTTTCAAACAGTAGTCTAAATGTATGAAATTATATTTTGAAACTTTTGTATCATCAGATTTGACTTCTCAAAAGCAAAAAGTAATCGCTATCGATACGTAGGTACCACTGTATTATTGAAGTCCCATAGATGTACCATTGAGCCCTAAGGTGAATTTCAAAAATATTTTTCATATTTTTCATATTATTTTAAGCCATGATCATTACAGGAAAATCTATTGTATGACTAATTAATAACTATTACCGTGCTTTGTTTTTATTATTAGATTGATTAGATAAAACAATACAAGGTACAGTGTTAGTCTTAGCCGATCATAATCCTCTTAGGCCTAAGAAAAGAAAAACTCAAGCACAATTAACAAGCGTAGCTTTTTCTCTTATGCCGTAATTAATTAATTAATGTATCATGTATAAAAGCTATAAGGGGTTTGTTAAGAAATATGGATGTTATTATATATCATACGCTATTATAATAATAACAGACAGTCTAGAATCAGAGTCTAATAAAGCTGTAACCCCGATATGCTCTGTTTGCTTTTTGCAAGCTTGTGTGCATATACCAGGTAAACTAGATGATGTACCAGCTGTAATAAATTTAATTAATATTAGTGTGTCATTACAGTCAGTGTTAATCCTTGAAGGTAGAAAGCTAACTTGTAGGCGTCAACCGAAGCATTGCTAAACATACATCTGGTGATGATATATCGCAATTATTATTTCCTCGAAGCATGAAAAATTCATTATTATTGTAGTTTGAAAAAATTATGCATTCAGGGGAATATGTATAGACACAAAGCATACATACATGTAGTTCTGAAAAGTTTTCAATATTACATAGATGAACATATAACCACCAAGAGTTCTGGAGCAAATTTATGTATACAAAACAAACATATTCTTGTGGGTTTTAACTTTGCTTAAGTCAGATTTGGAATTTTAAAATAATGGATAGCTGTCTGTATGTTTTGAAGAGTTAAAAGATTTTTTTACATTTATACCCCTTATGAAGCTACTAATCATGATCAGGAGTATCGTGAAACGAAAAAATTTGTTTTTCATAAGGAATACCAGCTGCTCTGAATTTGAATATTAATAGATTAACTGTGCATAATCTGATTGTGGGAACACAGCCTAAACACTAATTAGGAAAAAAGTTTTTTTTTTCAATTAATGTAAGGTTAAGCATACAGTTATACTATAAACTTTTCTATAAATCTTTTCCTATAGTGAACATATAGTTATTCCTATAGCTAATATCTGATGCTCTTTTTCGGCAGTGCAAATTTAAGTCTGGTTTTTAACTCATCCATATCAATCAGATGTTTACCAAACTTCATAAAAATAAACGATAGATTATAATAATATTGATGTTCAAACTTATGATATGATATGATATGATCTGATCTTCTTAATAAAATTTACCTTAATAGTTATGGCTGAGCAATGTAGAAATATACTCTATTTTGAAACTAAAACTGAAAAAAAAAATTAATTACGATTCAAATATCGTGTCATTAACACGATAGATACGCGACAGGAAAAAAAAATTTTTTTACCATACCTTTGTATTACTCATCCTACCAGGTATGTTCTTGCACCAGTACTCAGTACCATGGAGGCTAGTAAAATTCGGAACGCGAAAAGAAATATCAGATAATGTAATGAAAATGGTCAAACCGAAAATGTATTAGATACTAGGTTTACACCTAAGGTAGAGCCCAATATTAATTATTAATGATCCGAAAACATTTTACATTTTATACATGAGTAATTATGTAATCTGATAAAAAACAAAACCGATACCAGTGTTTAAATCAAGATTTTAGACAAAAAATCATCTGGATCAGTTATAAATAAATGTTTTACACAATATTAAATCCAGATCCTGGATCTTGACTTTGGGCATGTACTATAGCTATAATACACCACTGGTACTGCGCATGGTGCTGCTTAGCTATAGCTGGGGTATTACCTTTGGTATTTCTCGTACAAAATACGTGTTGTTAACGACTACACTTTAGAGCAGTTGTGGGAATATTTCGGAATCAATTTTTGAGAAAAAAAATTGTTTCCAAAATAAGCAATTTAAAGTTTTACTTATTATTGATTTCAAGGTGTTAACTCAGATCGAGAATCATGATGCTGGTACCGTAAATACCTGATTACACAATTACCACAAAAAAAAAAAAAAGCCTGAAGATCCCGATTAATGAGAGATATGTATACCACCGAAAATGGAATATCAGATTTTATCATATATAATAATATTTTTTATCAGATCCTTGGCCTATAGCTAACCATTTAATAATACTTGAAAGAAGAAATTTAATTTATCTATATTAGATCAAAACAATTTTTACATGTATTAATTACCTGGTATGAATGATCATATCAAGGCTGAATAGATTTTTCTTTTGAGTTTGCTAAAATCAAACTATCTCGTTTAGATTTTTTTTTTCAATAAATTGGCTTTATCTTTAACGTAGGCTAGATTAAACTTATAATTAATTGAAGATTTGAACAGCCTGGGGCTGTAATTTCAATCTTTAATCTTAGAAAAAAAAAGTATTTTTGCAAGATCATTACTGTGTTATTTTATTTACAGGTAATCTAATCAATTTTCTTTTCTGTAAAACGTTTAACCCTAAAATTAATGTGCCTAAAGTTTAATCTAATTTTTTTTTATAACTCATGACTTACTTCAATAATGTCAATACGAAATGAAGGGAATGTTACCAATTGCAACTTTAGAAAAAAATAATCTCATTATATTCTAAGTATTATTACTTAAAAATGTTAAATAAATCATTGATGAAAATTTTTATCAGATCAAAAATAACAACAACAAATCTCCACTATTTTGGGAAGGTAACAAAAAAAAGAAAAAACCTACCGGCGGCCTTGCATTGTTGGGTAATTTCACCCAGCATGAACCCACCCACTAAGCTACTGTAGTGCTGTTCATAAATATCCCGAAAATGGTTATCAGATTTCTCTCTACTACTAAAGATATTGCTTAGCTACGCTTAAACGTATTTGCCGCGCACTAAATTGAGAAGAAGAAAAATTCAACACTCTGGAGCTGGTCAGTCTTCTCTGGATCAAATCAGATATCGATTTCTTTATGCATGATGAGATATTCACTCCGATCGGCTCCACAACTCTTCAAGCCTGTTTAAATTATCCTAAAATGACTCGGTCATCTCGTAATAATCGGTTGACTTTTTTAGCTAAATACATATCCTACCTATACATAGCAAATTTATGAGAAATATTTTGAATCAAAAAAAAAAAAAAAGAATAAATTAAGAATTAAAAATAAATTATACATAATAATAAATTAAATAGTTTTTTAAATAATAAAAAAAGGAGAAATAAACACTTGGGTATTTGTTAAACTTTTTCTGAAGCATCTTCATCAACATCAGTAAATTCATCTTCATCAACTTTTTTTTCATCATTATTAGAAATTTGATAAACAAATTGATCAGTTTTAACATCAAAAATTTGCCAAATTTTATCAGCAGCCATAATTAAATCTTCTTCATGTAAATTAACATCAGTTGAACCATTAAAATGTAATAAATTTCTATCCAAACCTAAAGTTAAATTTAATGCATTTTCAAATGGTTGTTCAATATATTCATTTAAATCTTTTGATATTGGATGTTTAATTAATCTTAAAATATTATCTCTACAAACACCTGCTTGCATAAATGCTGCTCTTGCCATTTGAGGTCCTAAATCTGTAACATCACCAATTGCAAAAATATCATCAAAACCTTCAACTTGTAAATTTTTATTAACATGAATATGACCATTTTTTGGTTCAATTGCATTACCTAATGCACTAACAAATGGATCACTATTTGCTTTACCACCAACACATTTATAAACTAAATCATATTCTTCAATTTCACCATTTGATAAAATAATTTTATTACCTTCAACTGATGGTCTTGAATGAAATCTTAAATCAACATTTAATCTTTCCAATTCTGGAATTGCTTTAATACTAACAATTTCATCAAATCTTGGTAAAACTCGATCTCTTGAACAAAATAATGTAACATGTTTTGAATCACCATATTTATATTTAATATCACTTGCTAATTCAACACCAACTGCACCAGCTCCTAAAACTGCAATTTTTTTTGCAGATTTAATTTTTTCTTGTTCATTTATTAATAAATTTATACCTTCTTCTTTACCATTATGATCTAATGCAACTGGTGGAGTTAATTTTGCTCCTGTACAAATAATTAAATATTCATATTTTAACCAATCATAACCATCTTCTAATTCTACTACTTTTCTTTTTGTATCTATTCCTGTACATAATGCTGAAATATAATTAATTGAACCTTTTGGAACTTGTGAAATATCTCGATCAGCTAATGGGATAAAAGCGTTTTGTTCATAACCGCCATAAACTGAATATCGAGGAAATGCAAAAACATGATTTAAATGTTTATCTTTTTCAATTACAGTCACTGAATATCCACTTGGTAATGATTTTGCTAAATTTTTTGCAACTGTATAACCACCATGACTACCCCCAATAACTAGAACTCGTTTTGGATTTATACCAGGTGAATAAGTCATTCGATGTAACCATGTCCAAATTCCTTCTGTTAATTGAAACCTCAGAAAGAATGAAATTTTATTCTTCATCTGGAGTAATGCTTTGATTATACTCCACATTTTGTTAGTTTTTTTTTTTGAAAAATAGATAAATTTGATAAATATTTATATATCAAAAAAAAAAAGGATTTGAAAGTTTTTAAATATATATATGATAGACAAAAAAAAAAAAAAAAAAAATTATCGGATGAGGTTGCGCCGAGTTTAGTAAAAAAAAAGTATAATTATAATCGAGAAGTTTTTTTTTTTTTTTTGATCAGATAAAAATTTTCTTTTTTATATTAGTTGGGTTTTTTTCTTTATAAGATTTTTCTATTGCATAAATTACATAAATATGGTAGAATATAACTAAGAAGGCGTGGGTGGGAGTACAGAACAGTAGTAACTTTAAGCTTATGACAAAAATCGGAGCTGCGGGGAGCGAGCTAAAAATTCAGCGCTTGAAAGTTTTTTTTTACTTGTGCAGACTTTGCTTTTTTGGATTTTATGCATACAGAAGAGCTGAGCTGGCTTGCGCAAGCCTTGCTCTTATTATAGATGAAAAAGATAAAAAAGAAATAAAAGTTTTATTAAAAAAAAAGAATTACAGAAGTGTAAAATATGGTAAAATATGAGTCTTTTCAGTAAAAATTTTGTCTTGTTACAGTAATAATAAATCATAAGTACCATCTATCGATGATACTGTTATAAATTTAGCTTGAACTGGCTTAGTTATTGTTTTCGGTGGGGTGCGGCTTTAGGCTTTATAAACCCTGGGATAATTATCTGATCTAATATTGATGAATAAATATCATACCCTGCACATCAGATGTATGTCTCCTGGATTAGGACATACTGAGTATATTTATCAGTAATCAAGATGATATTCTGATATTGTAACGTAAACCTAATTAAAGAGCCGGCTTCAAATCTATAGTTACAAGGTTCAGTACAACATCTATAGCTAAAAAAAATCGACCGGAAATGATCACTTCTAAGCCATTATTTAGATAAATATATATACAATTAATAAATCTGATAATTATAATAATTGAATCTTTTTCACTTTCAAAGATCTATAGTACTGTTACCAACCATTAACTCCAATAATATTTTTTTAAATATAGCTATAGTAAGTAGAAATTTCTTCTAGGTTTAATTGTAGTTAATGGTTCCATAGTCACTGGTAAATCGGACAGTTCTCAGAGGAGGTTGCTGATTGTTAACAATATTGTTTTGGCCATTTTTAATTAATGTAACAGGCATAAAGAATAACTTTTGAACATATAATCTTAAGAGAGGTATCAACGAGTGAATAAAGTTTATGTATTGATGGTTGTTTTATTATATATAATTAAGTGGACATTTTTACAAAATTGCACCACTGGGTATACACTAGTATCAAATAAAGAACAATATTTAACCTGGAACTTATTGAAGCTGCTGTGTTTTTATAAATTTAAGCTAGTCTAGCTAGCTAGAGCCAATGTGTTACATGTAAAGTAGTACATTAATTGTTCAATCAATATCGCGAAGATTTGAGCGTGTTATTGTTGAGAAAAGAAGTTAAACAATGACCAAAAAATTGCTTTGTATATACAGTATAATCATCAATCTTGATTCAAGTATTCCAGAATATTGGTATTTTCGCCTTGAATATGTAAGTACTAGTGCACAAATAAACTTACTTTAAAATCTTAGAAGTATTGAGACTCACAATATCTCTAAGTAACAATAGGATGACTACCTGGGGTACAATCAATGTCTTCTATGTATTCATAGCATACATGGATGCATCGCATATGATGGATGTTCTCCCAACGGTTTTTTTACATAATCAAAAGCCGCATTATTGGTCGCTTTTCCGACCAAACGAACGGCTGATCATCCTTCTGATGCCTACTCTTGGAGCAATATAACAGTGTTACAATCTTGAAGACCAAAAGACAAGGTTATTATACCACAAATGATAGTTAGGACGATCGTATAATACTAATAAAGAAATGAATATAACTTAATGGTATATTAGTTGATTTATAAAAAGATAAAGAGAAGAAGTTCTCTTTTACAGAATAGAAAATAATACTATATAATATAATTCCGTCACGGAAAACCCATAGACTCTCTACTATGGTAACACCTTCTTAAAAACTAACGGAGTTCCGAATTTAACACCACGGGATTCCATATCACGAAAATAAAAAAAAAAAAAACCTAGTTTATTTATCATCGCCACTCATTTCATTCAAGTTTAGTCACTTATCATTCCACAAAACATACTCTATTTTTTAACCAAAATAAATTACACAATAAAAGAATGGATCAACTAATATCAGAGAGGAAAGAAATTGAAGAAAGAATAGATGCATTATATGATGTATTACAATCACATGGTTGTGATATGAATACAGAATTATTAACACCAGATGGATTTCCAAGAGCTGATATTGATGTTGCACAAGTTAGATTAACAAGAACAGAAATTATTAGATTAAGAAATGATTTAAAAGATGTTATGAAAAAAATTGAACAAGAATTAGTTAATCATTTTCAATTAATGAAAGATAATTATAAATATCAACCAGAATTAAATGGTAATTCTAATTCTAACAATAATACATTAATTCCTTTTGCAAAAATTAATACAGTTAATTCTAATTCAGCAGCTGAAATAGCTGGATTAAAACCAAATGATTTATTATTAAAATTTGGTATTGTTAATGCAACTAATCATAATCGATTAAGAAGATTAGCTGAAATTATGCAAAATAATGATCAAATTGAAGTTATTATAAAAAGAAATGATGAAATAATGACATTAAATTTACAAGGTAAACAATCATTAGGTTGTCATATTTTACCATTATAAATGCATTAATAATAATAAGTAATAAATAAAAACTGAATAAATAATATAAATAAATAATAAATAAAAAAATAAATAATAATTTTTTTTTTTTTTTTTTTTCTGCGCATTCCTTAAAAATTTAAAATTGGATTCTTGATCTCAACTGTATCCAACTTACTCCATGATTCAAATTCTTTTAAACTCATTTCACCAATTGCTGAATTATTTGAAAGTTCTCTTAATTTCAAAATACACATTATTTCACATTCTCTTCTAGATTTAAAATATAATGTGTTATATAAAGCATTTACAAAATTTCTTCCATGTCGTTTACCTTCAGTATAATCAATTGACCATAAAAATCCTTTATCATATCTTATAACACCATCTTTAATTCTTAAAAATTTCATTAATTTTAAATGATAAGGTCTAATAATTAATAAATATCTAACCAAAATTTCTCCAATAACTTTTGGTAATGGAATTTTTGGATATTTACTATTATTATTCATTTGAATTTCAACATATTTACTATCAATTACCAAAACATTTCTTTTTTCCAAATCAGTATTATATGCTAATAATGATGATAATACACTATGAATAACATAATCATGTTTTGAATATTTTTTTAAAACAAATAATAATAAACTATAAATTTTTGTTACTAAAGTTTCAACTTCTAATTCAACTTCATCAATTCTTTTCAAATCTTCTTCTGACATTTCTTTATCATCTTTTTTTAATAATAAATCAACCCAACCAAAAGTATCAAATTCTTGTGATTTTTCTGATAATAATGTTTCCAAAATAATTGAATTTTTATAATCATAATATTCCAAATTATTCCATTTATTTCGAAAATCACTAATAAATGCATAACCACGTTCTAAAGTATCTTGATCATAAATTATATTTGCTTTAAATCTTGGTGTAATTCTATCAATTAATCCAATTGATAATCTATTAATATCATTTAAACAACTTTCTGCAATTAAATTAATATATAAATTATCTGGTAAACTTTCTATTAATGGTAACTGTGGATTATAAACAGGAATTGTTGGTGGTGGTAATTTTTTTTTAATTTCTTGTTGATCTTTCTCTAAATTATAATCTAATTTTAAATTTTGTAAATTTTGTGGTTGTAATGGTTGTAAAGGTAAAATTTTACTCTTTGGAGTTGGTGATGATTCTATTAATGATGATGCTATTGAAGAATTTGGTGTTGAAGATTTTTTTGGACTAATTGTTGAAGGTGAATATGTTCTTGTTGATACTGGTGAAGAAGAAGAATTATTATTTAAATTTTTTCTTTTCTTTTTTGTTGTTTCACCATCAACAATTGTAACAAATAAACATTGTTCACTTAATCTTTCCATATTCCAATCATTTTTTGGTATAGGACAATGAACTGTTTTTAATGAATTTTTTGTTTTAAATCGACAACATAAAAAATCATGTTTTTCTTTATTAACGGATTTAAATTTTTGTGAACAAGTAATACAATATTTTCTATAACTAATATTTGCTCCAATTGGTGGATAAATTAATTCAACATTTTCTGCTAATCTAATTAATTCATTTAAATTTGATTGTTTATTTGTTACACTTTTTTTTAAATCATTTGTTAAATTAGGATTATAATTTTTACAAGTTTGACATTTTTTTGAATGATTTAATAAATCTTCTCTAATCATAACTGTTGCTGTTGCATGACATACAACTAATCTTGCTTCTTTATCTATCCACATTGTAGTATTTTCCATACTCTTTAATTGAAATACTAAATCATGATTTAATTTTGGTGGTGGTAAAGTAGTTTCCATTAAACTAATATATTGAATATAATGTTTTTTAATAAAACTAATATTTCCAGTTTTTTTACATATTGGACAAATATATAATCCTGATTTATTTTTAAAAAATGGTAAAAATTTATCATATCTTAAATGCGGAAGTAAAGGACTGGTATATGAAATCCATGCTGTGTCTATCACAGTTGCAGCATTATATGCCATGTTCCTTTTATTCTATAACTTGAATGCTAGATCTTTTTTTTTTTTTTTTTTCTTTTCTGGTTTTGAGTGGTGATATGTTGTTATGGTTGATTAGTTAACTCCTTTCTGATTTTGGGACTTTGTAGTTTTATGCAAAGGGTGGGTTATGGTATCAAGGAGTTTTTTTTAGAAATATTGTAGATGGTTATTAATAGTTCTTTAAAAAAAAAAAAAAAAAAAAAAAAAAGTTACAAATGAAATATCGCATATTTTTTTTTTTTCTTCCGCGTTGGGAAAAGAATAGAAGTGGCAGACCGACTAGACTAAGCTTTGATGGTTGACACAGCTTGAGTGGATTAGTAACGCTTAAACGCTAACCCACCACGGCATTGGATATCTCACAATTTTTTTTCCTCAACATAATTTGATGTATTTCTCACGACATCCACTTGCGATTAAAATTTTATAACACGACACTTTTTTTTGTTAAAAACCATAAATGTTTGAAAGTCTTTAAATCCGACGAAAATTTTGAAATTTTTTTCATCAAAATAACTAAATAGCAGCCTGTTAATGTTTAAATACCGTTAAGGTTCCGCTCGTTATTACAGTAATCATGTCAAAAATTCTAAGTTTATTTAAGATGAGAAGCGCGGGCGGATTTCACACCCACGCAACGCTCGCACTTTACTAAAATCCTTTTCAGATCAAAACTGTCATTAAGAATAATATATCACGCAAAAGCCGTTCTTACACCAGAGCGTGGCTCAAACGGATATTAATTATTAACTTTTTTTTTTTTAAAACAAAGGGGGTCCAGCTGAAACTTTAAAAATGTATCTCCGAAGTTAAACAACAACAACAAAAACATCTTTTTATTACTAAAAAAAAACAAAAAATTAACACTTAAAACAATGATATTATTATTAATTTTGCTTGTTGTAATAACTTTGTTCAATTTATTATAAAAAAGATCCAATTACTTCAAAAAAACATAAAAAATATTTTCTTATCCATCACAACCATTAAAACAACAAATAATGAGTAAAACAATTTTAGTTACAGGAGGTACAGGATTTATTGCCTTACATATTATTCAATTATTAGTATCAAAAGATTATAAAGTTATTTTCACTGCAAGAGATCAATCAAAAGCTGATTATGTTAAACAAGTAGTTGGTAATTCTAATGTTATTGAATCAATTGTACCAGATATGAAATCAATGGATTGTTTTGATAATACATTTAAAAATCATCAAGAAATTGAATATGTATTACATACAGCATCACCATTTTTCCCTGCCAAAAATGATCCAGAACATGAATTATTATTACCAGCAATTGAAGGTACCAAAAATATTTTAATTTCAATTAAAAAATTTGCACCTCAAGTTAAACATGTTGTTATTACATCATCTTTTGCTTCAATTGTTGATTCTTATAATATGACTGATCCAAATAAAACTTATACTGAAAAAGATTGGAATCCAATTACTTGGGAAGATTCTATTAAAATGTTACAACATTCATATACAGGATCTAAAAAATTTGCTGAAAAAGCATTTTGGGATTTTATTAAAGATGAAAAACCAAATTTTATTGGAACATCAATTAATCCAAGTTTTGTTTTTGGACCAGTTTTACAACAAATTAAATCAGCAGAAAATATTAATACTTCTAATTTAATTGTTTATGGTAATATGCATTCTGAACCAAATGATAAAATTCCTTCAATTAATGATGCTACTGCTTGGATGTCATATATTGATGTTAGAGATTTGGCTCAAATTCATTTGGCAGCAATTGAAAAACCAGATCAATCTAATGGTAAAAGATGGTTGGCAAGTTATGAAAATGTTCATCCACAAGAAATTATTGATATTTTGAATGAAAATTTCCCAAATGTTAATGGAAAAATTTCAAAAGGTACTCCAGCTTCAAAAGATGAATTAAAAAAAGCTGCTGAACAATATTATTTTAAATTTGATAATTCAAATACTATTAAAGAATCTGGTATTACTTTTAGATCAAAAACTGATACTTTTGTTGATACTGCAAAATCTTTAGCTGCTTTGGATAAAAAATGGAATATTGGATGTGCTTTCTAGGAATGTTCTCTATATATTTGGAAAATGATAAGATATTGTTGAATCTTTTATTATAAAATTATCACCAAAAGATTTTAAATTTGGAAATAAACTTTTTTTATAATTTTTTAATAAATTGATTTCTTTTGTTGATAAATTATATTGATCTGTATGAATAATTTGTAAATTTGGACATGATTTTCCTAATAATATTAACCCTGATTCGAATTTATTTTTTTCATATTCAATTATTGGGAATGAAGTTTCAATGCCACTATAAAAACTATCAATATTTAATTCTTGTAAATTTGGAAATAATGAATAATTAATTGGTAAAATATTATTATAATATAATACTCCCATACTTAAATATATTAATTGTTTATTTTTTGAACCAATTATATTTATAATTTCAATAATTTTTTCAATTGTTGAATCTTTTGGTATTAAATCATCATCATCATCATCATTATTATCATCATTATAATCATTTTCAAATCCATATTCAATTGTAAAAGACCTTAATTTATTACATATTAAATCTTTAATTGATTTTTTAATATTATTAATTGAATAATTTGATATATAAATAAATGTTAAATTTTCCAAATTTTTTAAATTTTTTGTAATTAATGATAAACCATCAATAATAAAATTTTTACCAATTTGACAACTAAAACTTTTTAACCCATTAAGAACTTGAATTAAATTTTTATTTAAATTAAAATTTGGTATAACTGGATGTAAACAACTTAAAGATTGTAAATTTTTCATTTTATTTAATTTATTTAAAAAATCATTCATTTCATTATTATAATTTTCAAATTTAATATCCCATGATTTTATAAAAATTAAATTATCTTCATTATTAATTGATAAATAACAATTACTTTGTCTAATATTTATATCAATTAAATTTTTAAATTTTGTTCTTAAAAAATTTATTTCATTATCATTTGAATTATTTATAATATTAATTTTTGTTAATTTTGTATCTTCAACTAAATTATTTAATAAATCAAACATATTAATATTTAATTCATTAAAAAAATTACTTTCTAATGTTATTGATTCAATATTTGGATATTTAACTCCTAAATTTTTTGCAATTTCAAATAATTTTAATGGACATGGTTTACAAAATGATAAATTAATTGCTTTTGGTGAATAAATATCATTAAATCTTTTTGAATTAAATTTTTTATTATAATTAATCAATTGATCTTTTTCTAATGATCTTGGTGGTGGAGTTGATGGTGAAGGTAATGGAGGATAAATTGCTGCAACATTTGGCATTGCTGGATAACTTTGATGAAACCAATTGAAATATTTATATGAATTATAAATTCCAAAATAATGATTTAAAACTCCTGCTGATCCAGCATTATAAAAATATACTCCTAATCCATGAAACCAATCCCAATTAATTAATAAAAATTTTTCCCATTCATCTTTTGAAACTTTGGATTCTGCTAGATCTAATGCTAGGTAGAACCAGATCATATAGATCAGTTCGTTAGGTAATGTTGGCATTATTCATTTATTGAGTATATAATGAAAAAAATCAAGTCTTTTGACTCTTTTTTGGACAAGCTTTTTTTTTTAAAAAAAAACGGTAGATCGGGGTTAGCCTAATTAAGCTTAATTTTGACACAAGTTTATTGGGAGTAATTAAGTACTAGTGCTGTATACTATAGTAACCCCCGCTAAAAATAAAATTAACACGTGCATAAATGAATTTGCCGCACTACTTGAGCCGCACTGATCTTCACATTTTTAAAAGCTTCTAGATCTCCATATACATAGTATATAATACGATCATTGTAATTAGAAAGAGCTTTAGAGGTCTACTGAAAAGTGGTCATAGAAACTTGATTTTGGACAACTAAAAATGCATCGGCACTTTTGTTGAGAAAGAAGAGAGCCAAATATTTGAAATATACTAGTCATATAAGTATACCATAGTTAACAGAATCCCTAGATCTACAAGCATTCTATTTTTTCGCATCGTCTTCTGATTCTATATGATACCAGATAATTTGAATGACTCTCTAATAAAAATTGTTAGCGATGTTTTCTTATATTCACAACGATAGTATTTACAATGAGTTTTAAATTGACTAACAATTTCATCTGCAGGCATGGTTTTCAATGGTTGGAGAGTTTGTTATACATCTATATAACGAATATTAAACCTAGTATATATACAACTAGTATACATATATATAATCATCATGAAGTTTAAATTAGAGCATAGTCAAATTCCATGGTGTAAGTATAAAGTATATTAATTACTTATGTGCTCAGCTAGCTAAAAATATATAAAATAGTTCTAAATACCTATATATATCGACTATAATTAGTTTTAGCTATTCTATTAAAGGCGATCTGCCATGGCTACAGTTGTCAGCTGGTGTTGTGTTTAAGCTGTAAGCTTAAGCCTGGGTAAATGTGCTTGGAGTTATACTTCAACCTAATATACAGTATATCGAACACTGATAAGTAGTTAATTATAATTGTCTCCAAATCATATATATATACTGTATATACATATGCTTGTACTTATACAACCTGTACAGTATCATGATATATACTGTGGGGCCCGGTTGATATATATATTCTATTTAGCGCTAGCTCTTAAGTCGATCTATACATTACTGTATATTTGTAGTTTGTCCAGGATTAAAGATCATCGGAAATTCGCCATATCAAATTTAAAACTATTATTATTAATCTACCCCTGATATCTTACTTCAAACAATACGAAGATAATATACAAAAAAACGTGTATTCCTTGCCTCCACACGTTTCCATGTTACACCTACTATCTACCTAATACTAATTGATACCAGTCTATAATTTAAATCGCGGGGCTTAGACAATAAACTTAAGCTAAGATCCAGTATGTACCACAAAAAAATAACATATTCATGCCCAGCTTTTTTTCACTTAATACACTAAGAAAAATTTCTCTGTCTTGGCTCAGATCATAGATATTTAAAAAGTGATTTAGTAACATAAATTTACTATTACCAGCGTTATTTTTAAACATCCAGGGCTCGTCATTTATGTTATATACAGCTGGTATATATATAGAATATTTACTATGGACTTTCGAATGAGGATTATAAATAAAAACCATACTACTTGCCAAGCTAAATCATGGCTGAATATTGACAAAAAAAAAAAAAAAATTTAAGGGAGGTTGTCAATATTCTCATTTATATATACACTTGAATCCTATTAAATTAGATTCTTTAAATATAGAAGTTTAATATAATAATAATGAGACTAATATCACTTTTAACATGTTTAATAACTTATTTTTCAATAACCAAATCATTAGAAATTGAAATAGGTAATGATGAATCAATTAAAAAAGCATTAAAACCAATTGCTAAAGGATTAATGGATTATTATTGGGGTAAAGATCATGGTGGGATTATTGGAATGATGTATGAACCATATTATTGGTGGCAAGCAGGAGCAGCATGGAATTCAATGTTAGATTATTGGTTTTTAACAGGAGATGATACTTATAATGATATTTTAAAAGAATCATTATTATATCAAGTTGGTGATAATAATGATTATATGCCATCAAATCAAACAACAACTGAAGGTAATGATGATCAAGGATTTTGGGGTATAACAGTAATGGCAGCAGCAGAAAAAAAATTTCCTGATCCACCAAAAGATAAACCTCAATGGTTAGAATTAGCTCAAGCAGTTTTTAATACAATGATTGCAAGATATGATTATAATCATTGTGGAGGAGGATTAAGATGGCAAATTTATACATGGAATTCTGGTTATGATTATAAAAATACTGTTAGTAATGGATGTTTAATGATGTTGGGGGCAAGATTATATAGATATACTGGTAATAAAACATATGGAGAATGGGCAGAAAAAGTTTATGATTGGATTAAATTAGTAGATTTTTTACAAGATGATTATACATTATATGATGGAGGAAAAATTTATAATAATTGTTCAAAACATACTGAATTACAATGGACATATAATTATGGATTATTTATTGCAAGTTGTGCTTATATGTATAATGTTACAGAAGATCAAAAATGGAAAGAAAGAGTTGAAGGATTATGGAAAAAAAGTCAAGTTTTTTTTAAAGATGGTATATTATATGAAGCAGCTTGTCAACCAAGTGATAGATGTAATAATGATCAAAGATGTTTTAAAGGAATTTATACAAGATTTTTAGGTTTAACAATGCAATTAGTACCTGATTTATTCGATGATATAATGGAAAAATTAGAAACTAGTGCTGTAGCAGCAGCAAAAACTTGTCAACCTGGTGATTCAGGTCATACTTGTGGTCATAATTGGTTTTTAGGACAATTTGATGGTAAATATGGATTAGGTGAACAAATGTGTGCATTAGAAACAATTCAAAATACTTTAATTAAGAAAAATCCTTCATCAAAGAAGATTTTAGTAACTAATTCTACAGGTGGGACATCAAAAGGTAATCCAGATGCTGGAACTAATCCTAGAAAAAATGAATTATCACAAAATGAATTGGATATATCTACAGGAGACCGTGCTGGCGCGGCTATATTAACTACTGCATTAATGGTAGGAGTAATGTTAACTGGTTGGTGGATGATGAAATAGTTGGTTTTTAGATGTTAAAAGCTTTGTATAATAAATAAATAATGAGTATAAGTATTTGTCTTTTGGTGAATAGATTAACCACCATGTAATGTTGATGCAAAATGTAATGTATCATTAGGTTGAATAACATAATTTTCTTCACCTTCTAATTCCCAATCAGCATCATTAATTAATACCAAAACACCTGGTCGACTATTTTAGTTAGTAAATTTCTTTCAACAGCGATATATACATACACTAAACCATCTTGTAAAAATAAATCAGTTCTTGGATCACTCATATTTTGAACCAAAACATCTAATAATTGTTGAACAGTACTACCATCTTCAATATCTAAATTCAATTTTTTTTTATTATGGAATAAAGTTTCCATACCCCCAGAAAATTCAATATTAACTTTCATCGTTTGTAGTTTATTTTTGTTGATAGATAAAACTATTGAAATTTTTTATCGAAATTTTTTTTTCTTCACCAAAAAATTTAGAACCCAAAAAAAACGTCTCCGATCCGATGGTTACAGTACTTTTAAATTAGGTTAAATTTCAACCCGCCATGCCAAAAAAATAAGCGTACAACTGTACAGCATAAATCCCAACCGTTTAAAATAAGTCCACATCATCATAATATTTTTTTTCCCTTTTTTTTTTTTTTTCTTTCTCCTTTT
>JAJLUL010000060.1:28134-57854 GCA_030564325.1 Blastobotrys capitulatus | reverse complement strand
AAAATTCCAGAATTAATTAATGGACAAGAAACACCAATTCAATTATTAGTTAAAAATAATGAAAATGATCCAATTACAATTGCAGCATTTAGTGGACAATTTAATGAATTAAATAAAAAAGGTGAATATGATTTAATTGCTAATTTATCAACTACTCAATTAAATAATGTTGAAATTAAACCAAATGAACAAGTTAATATTGATCATAAATTAAATGTTAATTTACCACCATATGATTTAAAATTTAATGCAAAATTAATTGGTTTAACAAAAGAAGAACCAATTGTTATTAATAGTGAAAAAATTGATGTTACAATTTCTGATCCTCCAATTTCATGGTTTGATCCAAAATTAATTTTAGCTCAAATTATTTTAATTGGTACTTTATCAATTATTGGTTATTTTGTTACTCAATTATATGTTTTACCTTATTTGGACCCTTCAAGTAATAAAAAGAAACAATCTAGTCCAACTCCAAGATCAAAAACTCCAACTTCTGGTACTAATACTCCACCAGTTAATCCAACTAATGGTAAAACTTATGATGAATCTTGGATTCCAGAACATCATTTAAGACCACAACAAGGTAAAAGAAAAAAGAATTAAGCTTTTAGTATAGTATTTTTATAATAATAATAAAAAAAAAAATTTTTTTTTTAACTATGTACAATTATTAAACCTATTTAGACTAAGCTTCGACAACATTTTTAACTCTTTCTAACCAAGAAATATATTCAGTATTTTCTCTTTGAGCAGTATATTCAACAATAAATGCAGCCATTTCAGCATTAATACCTCTTGATTCTAAATATTGTTCAACAGCAGATTGAACATTTGGATCTAAAGTAGAATAAACTGGACCTTGATATCGTTGTCTTCTTTGATGATCAGCTTCAGCAGTATTTTCAATAGCTTCTTTAGCATTTTCATGTGGTTGAATATATTGAATTAAAAATAAATCTTCATGAATAGTAGTTTCAACAGTTAAAGCTTTACCAGATTCTTTTTCAATAACAATTTTAGCTCGAATTGGATTTTCCAAATCTTCATCATAACCATCAACATCATTTTCTTCATCTAATTGATTTTCTTCTTCAACAGTTTCATCTAAATTTTCATAAGCTGATTCACCAGCAATATCAAATAATGAAAAATAAACATGAACAACTTCTCCACCATCTTGTCGAACTAATTCAATTAAATCTGATCCTTTATTTGCAACAATTTTAAATCCGGAATCTTTTAAAAATTTATTAACAATAACTGATTCTTCTTCTTGTGATTCTTGTTCTTTTTCTAATTCAATTTCTTTTTTTAATGTTGAAATTAATTCAGCATCACTTGCATTATTTAATGCCATAAATTTTTGTGATGTTAATGAAAATTGTCTAGTTGATTGAATTCTAGTTGGTAATGCTTTTAAACTAGTTTTAAAAGCTAATTGTCTAGTAGTTGGAGCTTTTAAAGCTTGTTTTAATGAATTTTTTAAACAATTTCTTAACATTTTGATTATACTTGTTTTCTTGTGTTGATGATAATGATTATGAAGGATGAAAGAAAAAAAGAAGTCTTGGAAATTTTTTTTTTTTTCTTTGTGAAATTTTTTTAGTCTATATATTTATATTTTTGGGTTGGGAGTTTGCGTTAATGTGTTCTAATACTGTTTAACCAGTAAGGCGTGAGTTAAAAGAAAACTTATCGGAGGGTCGGGTGGCAAAAACATTTTATGAAATTTTTTCAACACAAAAAAAAAACTAATGAGACATTGTTAAAAAATTATCCGGGGTTATTACTCGTTGCTATAGAAACACGTCAGGTTAGAAAAAAAAATAAACTTTACTAAAAATACGCGTCGCCAAAACAAACAAACAAACAAAAAAAATTCCTCGATTTCTTACATCAACAATAGAAAACTTTATTTACAATACAAAATTTACGCGTTAAAAACACTAAAAAAAATAGAATAAAAAAAAAAGATTTGTTAATAAGGTATATATATATATAAAAAAAAACTAACATTTCCAAAAAGAAATATCCAAAAAATTAGCTTTTTTTTTTTCTAATAAAAAAAATAAATAATAATGATAGAAAATTTTTCTTATTTCCCCTTCATCCATTCACTAACAAACAAAGAAGCACGTTTATAACGTCGATCAGAATATTTTTCATAAATACTTTTATGATGTTCTAAAGGATCTTGACAACATTCAATCATAACTTCAATTGCTGGTTGTAACTGCTGCTGAGTATAACCACCAAAATAAGCATGATCATTTGTCCATTCACCTCGACCCAACATTTGTCTTGCTAAACAATGTGCACTTGCTGCTAACCATGATGGAGGACTACCAACAAATCGTTCTTCCATAATTGTTAATTCTAATAAATATTTTGCCAAAGTTCGAATTTCTAAATTATAATCATCAGCTTTTGATGTTCTTCTTAAAAAACTCATTGGACCTGGCCAACCCAAATTAAAATCTAATAAATCAATCATATATCTTTCAGCTTTTAAAATTTCATCAACTGAATAACCATGATCAACCATATATGCAATTTCTTGTACACTTGGACAATTAATTTCTTCATATTTTGCTGCCAAAAATAATGCAACTGCACCAACTAATTGAAATTTTGATAAACTAACAGTTTTTATACTTAAAAATCTATCCATATAATTAATTGTTAAATATAATGTTTCTGGTAATAAATTAAATCTAGCATGAACTTGAACTAACCAATCAACTAAAATCTTTCTTGTTGACCAATGAATTTCTGTTTGATTATCCATATAACCAGGATCTGGATTCATTGTTGTTTCTAATCTTCTCATATATCTAAAAATATCATCTGAATATTCACTAACCATTGAAACATCCATTGTATCTTCATCATCTTCATCAAAAATTCCTGGTTTATTTTGGTATTCAACGTTTAATTTATTAATAAACGTTATGCTAGTTTTATCAAATTCTGGGTATAATGCATTTGGATTAGTAACTGATGGTGATTTTTTATAATCATTTACTTCATCTTCATCGTCATCTTCTTCTTCTGTTTCATATTGTTCATTATAATCAAATTCACTTTCTTCTGCTACTACTTCTACCTCTTCATCATCATCTTCTTCTTCTTCAATTTCACTATCTGATTCTTCTTCCAAAATAGTATCATCACTATTTAATGCAGTTTGTTCATTTTGTTGATTGTTTTTATAATAGTCATTCATAACCACTTCATAATCAACTTTTGGTTTTGCAACGCGAATATTTGAAATATTGTTGTTATTACTATTTAATTTAGTTTGCAATACAACTCGTTTTGAATCTGGTTTTGTTAATGGATTAGTTGCATTTCTTTTTGTTGCAGTTGATGAAAACTTTTTGGTATTATTGGTGATGGTGTTTTCATCAAATTTCTTTATCCTCAGGCGAGATTGCATTATTAATTATTAGTTATTAAAAAAATATAAAATTGATAAAAAAAAATAAAAGGTATTAAAAATTAAAATGGAAAAGAAATATAAAATTAGTCGTTAAAATAATAATAAAAGAGTGTTCGTTAATAAAAAAGAATTAAATGCTCTTAAAAAATTTTTGTGGATGTTTGTTTTGATTTTTTTTCTTTAAAAAGTGGTGTTGGAGCTATTTAAATAAGAGCGTAAATGTTTTGGGAGTTGAGAAAATTTTTTTGTTTTTGTTTATTTTTTTTTTTCTTAGTGTTGTTGCGGTTTTTGGAATTTTTTTTTTTGTGGTGTTGTTTTTTTTTTTGTTGTTGTTGTTGTGTGTACCGATTGAGAATTTCGTTTCCGGTTATAATAATAGAGAATGAATATCAGTTGGTTGATAATAATAATAATAATAAAAATATTAAAGATCTTTCTGGTTGGTTAATAATTTTATTTTTCTTGTTGTTTGTTTGTTGATTTATTTAGATGATACCTGATTAAGTAAAGATCTAAAATCTGTAGAATAGAAAAATAAAAAATATTAATATATAAAAGAATGAATGAGAAAGTCTTGTTAATATAAAAAAAAGGAATGACTGGGGTGAGTTTATAAGTTGAATCGATAAATCGACCAAACAAGTTTTATAAAAAAAAAAATTTAATATGAAAAAATTTTTAAAATAGAATTGAAAATAATTAATAAAAAAAAAAATTATATCTTGTTGAAATGGATTTCTGGAAGATTAAAAAGAATAATAGTTCTTTAATATCAAAATAGACCCTTTTTTATTTGTAAATAATCCTTTAGCGTTTAAAAAGAAAATTTGTTGTTTAAATTAGGTAAAAGGTCAACTACTTCCAGAGATGGATTATTCCAATGATTGGTTTTTGTTTGTTGTTGGTTTTTTTTTTTTTTATTATTGAATGAATTAGGGGTATTCTTTCTCTTCTATGTCAATAATATGAACAGAAAAAAAAAAGATATGATGTATGTTGGATTTTTGAACAAAAATATGTTAAAGAGAAAAAAAGAAGAAAAAAAAATTAATTTTTGGAGGATTTCAGGAGTTTTATATATTACCATTAGACGCTAGACCGAATTTTTTTTTTTTGTGATAGAGGGAGAGGTCATAGCACACACGAGGGTAAAAAAATGGTTACTAAAGCTTGAAAGGTCTAACGTGAGCTTTTTTTTTTTTTTTTTTTTTTTCTCAAAAAGTAAAAAAAATTCTTAGAACTGTAAGCGCGGGAAGGAAAAGAAAATGTTAAGCGCTGATAGACCCAGCTAGACTTGGGTCTAAAGTATTATTAGTACCTATCACTAAGGCAGAATTTGAGCGTGTTATGAAATGTACAACTGTACCACCATCAGTAGTATCCATCCCAAGGCTAGGGATTTCAATGATAAAATAAGCTTATAATAGTTTAAATCAAAAAAAGCTGTTACATTACATTTGAAGGATACACTGTTACGGTACTAAAAAAAATTCTAGTCAATTCCAGGTAAATGAAAATAATTTATTGCATATATAGTATTTAATTTAAAGCTTTTTTAAGTAATCCATATCATCATCGCTCAATTCTTGAGATGTATTGTTTGGATAATATTTATATGATATATATAGAATTTTTCATCTACCCGAAAATGATGTTATTGTTTTTGTTTATATTACTATAATTGAATTTTTGAATTGGATAATTGGTATATTAAGAATTGGGGCTTAAACCTAGCTAGATTTGATGACTTTATATCGTTTAATATCCATTTACAATACCAATATTAACTTCTTTCAATTGATCAATAGTATGATACAATTTATAATAGTCTGACTTATAGGCCAATTCAATTCAATTGCTTCAATGGACTGTGTGCTCATGATCTGATATTGTAGTTAGTTAGTCAAGCTGTTTAATACTCTTAACAAGGCATAAAAGCCATCGGGTCCGCTTAGTGGAAGAAGGCGAGGACCAGTTTTTTAAGCGTGCGAAACGGTTCCTACGTGTAGTACAGACGTGAACGCTTAGCTAAAAAAAGTAAACATATTTTTTTATTATTATTCAATCTGCATTCTTGAGCTAAAACCCCATCAGAATCAAATCACCAAATTTTATATATAAAATATTATAATATAATAATGAATTAAATTTTTCTTATATTAGACTAAGATTAACCGTTAAAAAGAATTATTTTTTTTTTTTTTTAATTCATTTTATCTTACTCTAAAGGCTTATGTGTTATGTTACTCAAATATTGTATGATGATATCAATGTAGAAATTTTCATTCTCATGAGCACTTTAAGTGAAAGCTGACACCTTTCAAAATCAACTGTCAAATCATTGGCCAGCTGACTCCCTCAATCTGATGGACAGGGCTGCTAAATCATCTAACATCATAACGGTAGTAGGTGCAATTTATATAAAGCATCAGCAGTATTAATTATTAAAATTTTTAAATACCTGGTATCAGTTGCTCCTACAGCTTCCCTCAAGGATCTCCTATATAAATACAAAGACATACCTAATAAATGCTTAAATGAAATATTTTGGTACATTGGGAAAAAAAAAAAAATGGATTTGCAGTGGTACATTGTTACTATAGTGATTTTCTTATTGTGATATATGCTGATGATGCATTTTAATTATTCATATATGCATAAGGCTGCATCGTTCTAAAAAAAAAGTTTTTTAAAAATTTTCCTTTAAAGCGTTGTTAATAGTTGTCTATGGATATTAATAGAAAAATTATTGTAGAATTGGCTGTACATAATGTTAAACTTTTTGAATAACTTTGCCATAACCTTTTGATAAAGTGATAATAATCTACACCTGTATTAAGCATCATTATTGTTCTTTTTTCTACAATAAAAAATAATAATCTAAGAGATAACAAAAAATATCTGTATAGAATGATTTTAAAAGCTTGGGTACCTGATAGAGAAAAAAAATATTATTATAAATGCAATTAATTGACTGTGGAGAACTGTATCCAAGTTCAGACCTTGAAGGAGTCTTTTTTATCCTTGATTGGTGATATATACTGTGTTTTATTAGACTGGCAAATATTAGCGTAGACGATATATGGTATAGTAAGAAACTAATCAAGGACATCATACTGTGCTATAGGAACAACCAATGAATGATATTTGCCTACGAACATAAATTTTGAGCAATAAATTAAAATATAATTCTTTACCGGTTGCTGTTGAAACTCGTTTCTTATATCATGATTAAAATTTGATGGGAAAAATCTATCGTTAAAATTATTAGTATCTATCTTTTTCTTGCTAAATAACTATAATCTAGTAATATGATTTGTTCATATATCAAGAGAACCACCTTAGATCATAGTCGCACATAAAACAGTTTAGAAATATTACAATAAACCATCGTTATGTTGTAAATCGAATTTAAGATTTCTGATTGATGATGATGGTGATGATGTATATGATGGTGGGTGATGTTTTATAAGCTCTCTACTGCTTTAAATCATGATGATCAAGCTTTTTTTTTTTCATTCAAGCTATAGATCTTCCCCTGTATGTAAGAACATCATTAAGATCGTGGAGTTGTAACTTTATTTCTCCCTGATCTTGACACCTTAGAATATTTCTCCATTCAATATAGTGCATTAATTTCATACTTGTGTTGAAGATCGAGCCGAATGATCATGATCTGACATTCAATTATAGTTGAATGATTTTTTTTTTGCTTCCTTTGAAAGATCTTGAATTTAATATTACGGTGCAACTTACACATAACAATGTTCAAGCTGTGTATTCAATGGATCTCATCGTATGTTGTACAATAAAATGTTTGGCAGGCAGTAAAAAAAAAAAGGCTGATGATCGATGATTCCTGACCCTTTTTTCATTTGTTCTTCTACTTCTAAACTCCCTCCTCATTGATCATTACCCGTACAACTTAATTCCTGATATATTGCAATTTTTCAAAGAAAAAAAAATTTTGATCTATCTTAGTATAATTGTACATAAAAACCGTTTTGCTGGGGTTACATGATCGATTTCAACTAAAAATATTTTAATTTAATATTTTCAATCAATTTTAAGATTTTATACAGTGTGATTAAAATATTTCAATTAAGAAAAAAATAATTTTCAATCTATGTTTATTTTAAGATAAAAACTACTTATATATATAAAGGATTCGAAGGGCTTTTCGTCAAAAAATTCAATATATCGATTTTACTTATAATTTAGTCTATGATAATTTTGAGTTTGACAAAATTTTGGTTTGGTATACCCGAGAGTGACTAAGCGTCTCTTTTTGTTAGCCGAGATGTCTCAAAAAAAAAGGTTTCTTATATGAGTTCGAGATCTCGTTTGTCATTGACTACGAGTCGCTTAATGAGATTTCAAATCTTTGTTAGGTAAAGTTTGACTATTGATACATTTTGGGTCATGGAGGAAGGTTACGAACATGAAATATAGACATGTCATTATTCTCTTAGTATACCACTACTTACTACTTGATATAATGAGATTGGTTTGTTGTTAATATAGCGCAGTTTACTGCAGTACACACTCTGTAAATTCATTAAATCAACCCATCGATTGCTAGAATTTCCATAAAAATCTGTATTAATACATAGTAAACCCACCAATGTTACTGTAGTCAAATTATGCTGTAATGATTAAATTTTTAAAAGGGAAAAATTCTTTCCATTGCCTAATTGGGTTAACGATGATGTCGATCCATCCTTTTTTTTTTGATCCCAATTTTAAAAAAAAAACACGAGCGTTAGAATAAAAAAAATTATTGTGCATAGAAAAAAAAAAAAAAAGAAACTTTTTTTCGCATGACCAGCGTGAGGAACGGCTTTAATAATGCTTAAAACCTAGCCTAAGCTTATTTATACTAATTATTAAATATATGCGTGACAGAATATGTACCTGAGTGGCTGGCTTAAGCATAGTGATGTTTAAACCATTGCATTGATGAATTGGATTTTATAAACATACATCAACTAATAATATTTAAAATAGTAACCTGATCAGTGTTAATAATTATAACTTGATATTAATTTAGTAATATATACAGTGTATATAATAATTGGATAGACCTGTATAGAATGAAAAAATTTGATGGAAGGCTAGCTAGCTTTAGTCTAGACCAGGAGGCAGCAACTTATTTGGTCAAAATTGGTACTACGATATCAGATAGTTTTTTTCGGGATTTGGGCCTATATAATTTTTTTTTCACTATAGGGTACATTTATATTTTGGCTATGTGATCTTTGAAATGTTTATATCATAGCAAAGTTACCAAAAAAGTTAGTACTTCATTATTTTGAGTTGTATAAAACTTCAAGCAACGAGACTAAAATCATTGCCTTTTTTATAAGTATTTGTAATATTTAATGGGTTAATCAATTCATGAATACCACTATCGGGTTCATGTAACAGAATCTTGTTGTGATATGATCATAAATAGATCATTATCAAGTTTCATATATGTTATAATATATGTATAGTTCATATTATTAAATAGTACTATAGAGTGCATATCAACGTTTACAGTCGTCGCTGGTACCAATCTAATGTTATCCTCGAGATCTCTATTACTGTATAGCATAATGAAGTGTTATAATAATTTTTTACTGAAAAACAACTCTTGACATTGTAGTTTCTCCAGGGCAACGCATTCTTTACCAGATATATCATTTAAGAACAAAAAAGGTCCTGATACGAAATGATGCCTGGACATTGTAATTCCCCAAGCTCATATCCTGGATAGTAGCTTAAGTATCAATTCCAAGCTTAGCATCATATCTTAGCCACGTCAACTACCGTAACTGTAACTATTTGGGGTAAATGTACCTAGATAAACTTTTCGATAATACCACCGATTTGATTTAGGTATGGAGTAGTTTCTATTGCAGTTTAAATTTTATACAATCGAATCCCATTTTATGGCTATTTCATTATTGACAAGTGTTCATTAGTACTTTTCACAGCCAGGACCTAGTTGTTACTAAACAGATTGACTTACGGGAGGCCAGCAGTATATACATTTACTATTGATAGACACTGTATATATACGAAGTCAATTAATTACTACTGTTTATAAACCTCTGTATACACTCTGTATTATTAGTAACTATATCACTTTTGGCAGTCACAAAGTTGAAGTTTTTAACAAATTATAAATAAATATATAACACCTAGGTTATTGAATTATAGTACTACATATCCATAATTGAGCTAGATCTATTTATGAATTATATTTTTCAGAATCATTTTTTATTTTTGATGAGGCTTTTTGAAACACCGATTTATGCAGAGGTGCACATTTTTTATCAGGCTTGAGTACCTTAGAGCACTACAGTAGAACAGTATACATACAGCCACTAATAAAAAAAGCCTCTAATATTGTCAAATCGATCGAAATGAGAAACTCCCCCAGTTTCCTGAACCCTTTTTACTACTTAGCGTAACAAGTATTGGTACTAGGTTTGACTAAATAATCAAACTTTCTTCAGGGGGAGAATTAAAAGCTATACCAGGTACTTAGAGAAAAGAAAAGACGCTTCCAAGAGTCCAACGAGAAAAGACATATATCACGCGTAATTCATTTATTAGACTATTCTTGGATTTTTTAATTTTAGCTCAACTTTAAATCGTTTTAAAATTTGAAACCATTGTCGATACTTTCTCTACTTGGACTAAATGCTTGTTAATGTAGTTAACAGTACTATATATCATGTATACATAATGTCACAAGATGTACAACTGTACACATTATTTTAACACTTTCCACACAAGCAATCTATATAATCGTTTTATAACAACAATTTTTATACCTTGCTATTAGTAATTATCCTTGTTGCAAAAATAACACGTATATCATTCTCAATGTATCTCTAAAAAAGGACTATTTACTGTTCTAGGAAGTGAAACAGCCTAATTTAGCCATCACCAAAACCCCCCTGACATTCCTGTTTAACTTTTAAATTAAGTTTTAGGGGTCCGCCATAATGGATATAGTTGTAAATTTCATCTATTCTTAGTACTAAGCCATATTGTACACCCCAAACTGTGCAGTCTACGGTATACCAAATTTGAAATGAGCTATTCCATCACTGGTTGAATGTGTTTGGTTACATCCATACAGTGCTAAGTAGAACTCTATCAAGGACCCGGACGGGTATTTATGGGTTTTGAAAAAAAAAAAAAAATTAAAGGCGCTATACCCGCATTCTTAAATAATGATGTTAAGTTTATTTTTAATATTATAGTATCCTCTAGTTTGGTAATTATAATATCGTATGTCGTAATAAGTGCATTATTATAAGGTTTAACTGGTTAACAATTGCGCCCTGAAAGAAGAAATAATTTGTGATTATTATTATGAAAAATATGGGATTCCAACGGTCACAAATCTCGCTTATAAACTTCGGGTAAGAATGAAAAGGTGAAACTGCTTATCAATACTATTTTATGTAATTTATAAAACAGATATTATAATAACAGTAGCAACCTGATACATTTAAGTTTACCAAAAACACTCGAAGATTTAACATTCATGAGATCTTACACACCGAAACAATAATAGTTTAAGTGTTTGATGTATCCATCCATTCAAGTATTGTTTACAGTATAAATGCTTTTATAGCTCTTGAGCTGATATACTACAGTATACAGTCTGTATATGGCAGATTTCAAAATACATTCAACTGAATTGATCAATTCTTTACTCTCCAATTGAAAAAATTATCAGCAACCAAAAGTATGAAAGCTCATTTTGCATAAGCTGCCTTATAACAGTCTATAGACTCTTTAATATTGGATATAATAATCATTGTTTTGAGTTACATATTTCAAAGATTATATTTATATATCGAGGATCCTGGAAATCAGAAAACAGTGTCACTCAAGCCCAGTAGTAGACTAAGTCTATAGTAGCTGAACTTTCTACCAAAGTACTGGAACTACATTGTAGTTTATATTATTTTAGTTGTTATTGTTCAAGCATGAATGTAGTGCCATGACAACCATAATATTAACATACCCACAACAGTCTTCTTATAGACCAGGTAATTCTTCAAGGATCTGATATCAATTGATAAATTCATTACTTCCTACATTTGAAAATATTCAAAAATAAGTCTAATAATACTCAGATAATAATCCTGTACCTTGCAATCAATGTCAAAAGACTTTTTTTCACATGTTAGTTTAATAAAATAACTGAACGATAAATCCCTACAATGTTACAATACACAATGATCCAAATCTTATAGAAATATCATGATCATTTTTTTTTTTCTTTTCATATCTTCATCAAATCTAAATCAGGTTTCTAATGTTCAGATCTTTTTTGTCAAATCTACCCGTTTTTCTCTTCTTATACTGTGTGAATCTTAGACAAAATCTTTACTCTCGAGATTTTTAAGCACTATTATCTTTATCAGGTTGAGACGTCGTTACTGGCACGGACGTCCCAATCATCAGCCGTGTGGCGCTACTTTTTTTATTTTTCTCGTAAAATGTGAGACACTTTTTTTATGTACCAGTATCCAGAACAATGAAAAAAATAATTAGGTTTCACATTGTATTTTCAAGCTGGTTTAAGCGGTTTAAGCACCATAAATTATACGGCTGTGACGGTTGAAGTTTTTTAACACAATACGAGATCTTTGAAAATATTGTAAGGTACCTGGTACAAATAATCAATTAACCCTCAAATCTAGTAAAGTTAAAGCTTATCACAATCTTGCTAACAGTGGTGTTACTATAATGTTTACTGAAAGGTAAGTTCTTTTGGTTCTATGGAATTGCTATCTTTAATCTTTACTCATCCTACAAAAAGCCACTCTAGGCTTTGAGATACTGCTATAATAGGGGTGTCAAAAGACTTTATGAGCTGTATTATAACTAAGTGATGTATACCCTAGCTCTAAGCAATGGTAAAAACGTGTTATTTGTATATAATATTAAGTGCCATATATAATTCTAAGTTAGAATCTAAAGCTATTTTCTTTAAACTGTATAAAGCCGGCCATTGCTTAAAATAGACTTAAAACCAGGTTTTCAAGCACTGAGTAAAACCAATTTATTATCTGCACTCGTTCAAAATGACAACTGCACTTCTCATATATTAAAGGCGCAGTGTCAGTTTAAAATAACTTTTTTCAATTGTCAGAATAATTTAATAATAATGGGTAAAAAAAAAATGGCTGGTATTCATTGCTTAAGTGTTTAAATTAAGGGACATGGCTGAGTTTTGTGTGTGTGTGTGTGCCCCTGCATACAGCATTAAAAGTACTAAAAAGCCTTAGGCTTGTTAAGACTCAATTTTTCTGGAGCTACAGGTAACTCCAGCTAATACTATATCAGATACATGAGTTGGTAACTTATTTCTTCTGAAAGATACCCTCTAAGTCAATTATGATTTTTAAAACTTGATTTTTATTACTGTATTAAAACTAAAAAAAGGTATCTAATAAGAGTATTTAGTTAGACCACCAAGAAACGCTTAGCTGTACTTAAATCTTTTGTATACCCAGCTGTCAATTGATTATGAGATTATGATTACTTAGTAACGATACATCAATTGAAGTTAAAATATTATCAAACTCTTTCTAGCAGTAGCAGATACTAATGATTGTTCTCTCTCATTATTCAACAGTAGTATATAGTACCACAAACCCCCATAACAATTTTTTTTCAACATGTGTAACATGCTTTGTAGTCTAACAAGTTAGTACTGTACACGCGTCAGTACAATTTTATCGTGGGGTTAATAATTGGTTGGTGGCAAAAAAAAAAAAAAATAATTCAGCGGGAATCGCGGAAATCTCGAGTTTTTTAGTTTTTTTTCTCGTTCCCGATCGACATCAATATTTTATGATCGGCATCCTTTTTTTTTTTCTTGTCCTTGCATATCAACAATGTCGGACCGAACAAATAGCCGTTATTATACACGGTTTTTTCTATTTCTTTATAAGTCATACTTAAAAAAAGAAACGGGTATCTCGCTGTAAATTTACATGTAAAAGATTTTGTGGACAACAAATATCCATAATGATAACAAAGCTTTACGCTTGACTAAGCATTGATAAACATTTGAACAGTAAACAGTAAACACGTATATGAGGACGGATACTCACCAATCTCGGCAATAATTTTGGATGATGATAATTGTGACTGATTGTTTTTATCTATGTTTATCTCACTTGTGGTTATTGCCATCTCAGCTAACATTTTCCCCAGATAGTATAGATTTGTCAATTGATAAGACTTTATATGATCATTTTTGAGCAATCTAAGGAGGTCATATATAAAACTTAAATAATAATATCTTGTGCAATTGAACAATGTAAGTAAACTTAGTTATTCTAGAAACTATTGGGATACTGGATTAAACCATTATATTCTATATAATCCTGGTAATTGTTTTTGCCACCAAGTGGTCCATATGATACACCAAATTCATACTGTAAATGAATAAATAATTCAATGGCATGGAAATAATTTCTGTGAAGGAGCTCCAGCTTTTGAAAAAGATGAGAATGGTTTTAGATTGTATGTTGTTATGGTAACTCAATCAAGTATACGTATAGCCCCAAAAAAATAAAGTTGTTGAACCTTTAAGTATAATAATAATTCAACTTGTCATATTAAATAAAGTTTTTTTAAGGATGAAGGCGATGTAAAATTTTAAAGATTAGTACCATAAGTACCAAGTAGGGGTAGGGTACTAACGTGGTAGATTTAAGTTTTCAAAATAGTGATTTATTAAATAATAATTGTTTATATGTGTGCATTAATTAATCTATAGTAACTGTTACTGTATTATATACAATATATAGGATATACTCACTTTATCGGATAATTTAAATATTCCATTTTTGGATTGTTCTGAATAGTATTACCACCGCATTTGTAAGTTATGATACAAAATATCATGTTTATAGTGGGCTCGACAGCTCAGGGAATATTAAAAACAATACACTGAGTTTAGTTTAACATGTAACTTAGAATGAGTAACAATAGACTCTCACATGTATTAATAACGTACTCGATCAAATAGTGGGCACAATTAGTATTAACCTCAATTAATTGTATAATGTTTATAGCCTAGGTATACACCAAGACAGATACTTAAGGTAATATACCTCGTTTAATATTTTTTACAATCAATGATTGGAAAAACACTCAATTGATTAGTTATAAAATTATTATAATTATTATTGTATGGTTAATTAATTGATTGATTGAGATAAATATAACGGTTGGGGGGTTTAAAAATTGCCTTTGTTATGAAGACTAAATTTACAATGTAATGTTGAAAAATGTAATCATATAATCATCAACACATGTGTTTTGTTTAGAATAGAAACATTGGCTAAGAACATGGTTAACTACAATGATTCTGAGTAGCAGTAATTATAGTCAATTCCCAAACACTCAAAAAAAAACTTGTCAAACAGATGAAAATCTTGTCTTTCATTTTTTTTTAGATCAAAAATCATTGCCGCGGATGTATAGCCGAGCTTAACATATTCATACCTTAATCAATACTCAGTGCCACTCAGTACAAACTAGTTTTGATATTTGAAATTGATCAAGTACAGATTGATTGATTAATTACAAGATTGAAAAAAAGTCTACAATAAAAAGATAATGGAAAGAAAACAATTTATCATGTACAAAAATAATTTTTTGATTTTTTTCATTAAATAAAAGTATATATATAATAATCATAAGTTCGTAAAATAAGAGGAGAATAACAATGCAAATAAATAAATAATAATAAATAATAGTAGTTTTGAAAATGCAAATAAAATAAACAAAAAGATGAACTTTTTTTTATGCTTTAACTGCTGGTTGGAATGAATCTAATGGAGGTGATGGAGGTCGAATATTTACATTTGGATTTTTCATTGCAGAAATTTTGCTGATTTCAACAGGTTTTGCAGTAGCAACTTCAAAATCCATTTCTGGTTCATCTTCATCAATAGTTGGCATTGATTGATATTGTTTATTATTATTACTATTAGTTAATTTCTTATTAATTGAATATTGGTATTCTTCATCTTCTTCATCTTCATCTGAATCTTCACTACTATAAAAATCATCGGAATCTTCATCTGAATCTTCTTCACTACTCCAATAAACATCATCATCTTCTTCATCTTCTTCTTGAATACTTGAAACTTGATGTTCTTTAATAATAGTATGTTGTGGAGTCTTTTGATAATGATCTTTAGATGGTAAAACAAATGTTAATTTTTGTTCTTGTTGAACTTTTTTCTTTTGTAATTTTTGTTCTTGAATTGATTCCATTAATGAATCTAATAAATTTGCATGAGATACTAAAACTCGTAAATCATGATCTCCACGAGCTGCTTCTCTGGTAAGCTTTGATCTTGCTCTAGCAGCCAAGTAATATGTGTCGTTTAATGAAAAGTTCATTTTTGTGTATATAAGCTAATTGATATGTAATATAATTGAATAAAGTCTTGAAATAATAATTGTTGATTAGATAGATAGATAGATAGTTAAAAAAGATCTACTTTTTTTATTTATTTGTTGATTTGTTTATGTTTTTTTAATGAATTAGAAAGATTAAAAAAAAATTGAAAGAAGGAAATGGCAAAGTTTATATATTAATAGATTTTGTTAACCTTGGCGATATGTGAGTAAAAAAAAACTATAGAAAAAATTATACAAAATCAACAGAAAAAAAAGTAAATAATAAAAAAATTTAATGTGTCAAAATTTTTTTTTTTTCTTCTCAGAACCTTTTTGTCAGCAAAAAAAAAAAGATGGCTTTAAAACGGAAATCGGAGTTTCGGAGCTAAAATGGATTTAACTAACGCTTGAAAATGGAGCTACGCTTATGTAACCGGCTGGCCGATCGGTGGTTATAGTGAGAAAGAGAAAGAGAAAAAAAAAGAGTGACTAGTCATAAATGCTCACAAAAGATTAGTACTACGTAGTGATCGGTATCCTTAAAAAGTAATTTGACCGATCCGTTAAGCTTTTTTTTTTATAACCGCACTTAAGAATGATTAATAAGATAAAATTGTTCAAGTGCAATTAATAAGATTGTATCCGGAGATTTTATGTTTCCGAGCTAAAGCCGCTCCATGGTAGTTAGTTAGTACTTATTGCTTTCTTTTTTTTCTTATTCATTCTTTTATTTCTCGTGTCTCATAATTGTAACTTTTTTTTACATTTCATAAAAGAATTACTAATTATTTTTTTTTCCTTTATAGATTTTCTAAGCTATATTTTTTACTTAGTGAAGTAAGAAGAAGACTCACCATTACAAATGATTCAAGGGCCTACAAAAATTACTAGGATAATTCTGGTAGAATTAGAGAATTAGTTTAATCCCGAAACCCTTAACAAGATCTTGCTCTTAAAAAAACCACTGTTAGATTTATCTCCACCATTATTAATCTTAAGTTAGCTAAGTTATGATGAAATATATTAGACAAAATTCATGATCAAAGCTCTTTTACTTTGGCATTTTGAGAAAGATAAAGAGTACTCTTTAGATTTAGATATTAGAAATAACAATATATTAGACAATTCTTACCAATTATGGTATATTGAAGTTTTGTTTTCTTTCTTTAGAATGAGCAATATAGTTAATTAAGAGAAATTAATTTTCAATTATTTTTGTGAATAATATTGATTGACAAGTTTATTATTTCCATTTAGATTCTCATTGATTATAAATTAGTATAAAATATGAGTATATCAATTTGTTTTTTTTTTATTATTTTACGAAAGGTAAATATTATTTTACGAAGGGCAAGCTATCATGGATTGATGTACCACGTACCTAGTATAATAAAATTTTGTCTATCAATGTTATATCTTATATATATTATCTTTTTTAGATTAATTGTTATCACAAAAAAAAAACAAGCTAAAAAAAGTTATCAATTTATTAAGATAGAATTGATAAACTCTATAGTATACAATTCATTATTGAGAATTAATTTGACTTTATTCTTTGTTGACAAGGTAAAGTTATACAGTAGTTTTAGACTCTATCTTAAGAATTAAATATACGATATCAATATTATCATTAATCTACCTTCAACATGTGTATCAATCTAATTGATAACAATAGCAAATTGTATACTATTCATAATATCTATGGATATTATACAATTATAGTTTAGAGATATCAACAATATTACAAATCTTAAGAGCTAGCTCGTAATCTATACCGGTACATATCAAGGATCTAGACGTCAAAAGCCGTTTTTTGTAGTGACTAATTATTTCCAATGCGGCTATATTATAAACACCCTTTTTTCTTGTTTTGTTTATTTCAAGCTATTATCCCACAAAAAAAGACGTGATGCATCCATCCAAAAGAGATGGGGATATGTATGCACTGACAGCTTAAAATTTTCTATTGATCATGAATGTTTACACTATTATAGTGAATGGCTGACAAATGTGATTTTAATCAAATTTAGCCAATACAAATTTATACCTAGCCCCACGATTTTATCAAAATACGACAGTTTTATAGAACAATAATCTAGGTTTTTGATCAAGTACATGTGCACCACCAACTTGTTTACACGAATCTTACTCAGAACAAACCAAAAGATTCCATCTAACATAACATCTTGAAATCTATTCAAATGACCTTGTATTGATTATAGTGTATATATGTAAAACAAAGAGATTTCTCGTCATCATCATTTGTTACCAGTACAGTAAACTTTTGATAAGTTGTAAAGATTAGTAATCTTTAGGGTTATAGATTTTAAGATATGCTTGTAAATATTTATCAATTTCTTATTATTGATAAGATAATAAAATTTTCTCCTTTGATGGTAAAACCCAACGATCTCCGATCTTTTACTGTACGCAGTAAAGTTTGATAAGGTTGCTGGACTTAAGCTCCTTGGAATTAATTTTTTTAACTCCTTTAAACCCCGATCCGCGAGGAAAAAGATTAATAATCACCCGCGCAAATTATCTTGCACGGCTGATAACAGCGTTTTAAAAAAGCTGATCAACCTTAAATCCAAGTGGAGATAAAAAAGTTTCTCTGTTTTTGTACTCTGTCAGCCGTACTATAAAGCTTAAAAAAAGGATCGGCATGCCGGAGAGATGGGAGAAAAACGGGAGTCCGATTATGGTACGCTTAGGTAAGCTATTATAAGTTGTTGTACCAGGTAGCACAAGATCACGATTTTTGTATTGATCGTGAATCATTATTTGTGATTTAATATAATACACGGTAGGCAAGGTACAATTAACCTATATTAATTTAATATTTTTTCACAGCCTGTTTTCTTCTTGAATCTTTGCTAAGAAACTTGGTATAATTGTGAAAGGGTCTTTGAAAAAGTTCTCTTGGACCACGAGATCCATCATTAATTGTGGAGAACTAAGATATTTAAACGGAAACTATATATATAGTTTGAAATTGTTTCCATGTAAAGTTATAAGTCGGAATATATAGTTGGAGGTAATATAAGGTAAATATTAATATACTTTTGTGGGGAAAAAAATAGCTAACTTGAACCGGGTTCATGTTCGTAGCTCTATAGATTTCCTACTGATACTTGCAATGGTAGATCCAGAAAATTTATATAATGCTGTAACTAAACTATTTACCATAGATGGTACATGTGCTCATAAATCATTTTGTTATACTAAGGGTATGATCATGCACACTAATCAATTGACCCCCGGTATTTATAATATATATCTATCAATTGTTAACATAAAGCTAGCTTACTAGTATATACATGGTAGATATAAACTATAGAGACGGTGAATTTGAAGCTCCGACTATTGTAGAAAAACCATCCATTAGATGAAACTTCATATTAGGAACTATATATACGAACAAATGTAAAATGTATGGATTGAGCATGAAGCCTGGACCCTGTAGGCTAGAATCAAAAACCAGCTGGTCGAGATCCATTTTTTAATCATTTTTAAAAAATGTCGGCAAAAAATCTATCTCCATACATTTTTTTTGACATAATTACGATAGAAATTCCATTGTACTATACAAATTCTGTAATGCAATGAAATGTATAATTCATCGAAATCAATCATATTCATATTGATGAAATTCTTGAATCATTAATATACTGAAGAAACATTTCCGTTGTAAGGTGCAAAAATTTTTCTCTAAAATCCGGGGAAAAAATCGGAATGAAAATATATTTTGAAACCAGTTCCATCGTCTCCCCGAACGTCGCAAATCTTTTTGTATATGTACATAAACCATTATGTTGATAAATGTAAAAAGTTAAAAAAAGGTTAATTCATTATTAGTATACATTTCTTTGAATAAAAACTAACCGGTTTAATTGTTCGTTTCCGTCTGGGGTAAAAATGAATCAATAATCAATTGATTTTCATGAACGGATTATTGTAATAATTAATACAATTAATATCATGAGTCTTTTAATATAGTTAGTCTCTTTGTATATTTCTTACGGGGTATAGGGTGGTCATGAATAGAACTCAAAAGAATTTCAAAAAAACCTGGAGAAATTTGGTATCAATTGAATATAAAAGTTTTTGAAATAAAAAGTCCCATCTGATTATGATGATGATTTTAGCAATAAAAACCTTTACACATGCTTGAAATACGAGTAAAGATTTTTTTTAAGTTCGTATTTTTTTCGGTTAAAAAAGTCGATTTTAAAGATCCGGCAAGCCGATCTGGACAACTACTACTGTACTGTTAAAGTACAATTTTTTTTTTTTTTTTTGTAAGTTCCGACCTAAAAGGAATGCTGAGAAAGGAAATACCACCGATGATAGACAAAAAAAAATAGCGTATGGATTGCAAAAAGCAGATTAAGATAGTTTAAGAGCATAAGTAAACCACTGACGGTATGCCGACATTATAGGGTTTTTTTGTGAGAACTAAGAACTTGGTATTTGCCACTGTCATACTAGGGACACTACTACACTGTACCAGGCAGGGATTTTTGTGTTTATCTTTGATCTTAATACATCCGGGATCAATGATACTTTATCATCCATGATAATTCGGAAAAACTTGTTTGAATAAACTTTACTGCATGTGTCATTGACATTGACTAAAGATACTATTACTACTACTGTACCTGGTACGTTAGATTTTGAATTTACTTCATGAAGCAATTATACAAAATTGTACTAAAACGAATCATTCTTAAAAACCGCGGTCCTAAATTAGTACAAACGTTTTTTAAGAGTTAATACCGAACCATGGATAGTTAATGAGTTATTTTCAACCAACAACGCAATTAAATTGATCCGAAGTAGAGAAGTTTATAGAAACACTTGAATTATTGATAACTGATATAATATTAATCTAGTCTAGTTAGTTGTTTCTTATTGAAAATCTAAATTGCTATTGAACTCTTATAAAACTCAATTGAAAGTATACTAAATTGATTTCTTTTGACTTAATGACATCAAAATTTCAATCATGAAAAATGTATATAATTCATTTTTTCCTACTTAATAAAATTCTTTTTTGTTGTCTTGATAATTTTTTCTTTGGTTTTTTCTTCTTTGATTCTTCTTTTTGTTCATTAATCATATTTTCTTTAGTTTCATCAAAAAATTGTTTTAATTTTTCAATTGGCATATCAGTTTGAACATGACTTTTTAATAATTTATCAATACTATCAATTTCGTCCTCTTCGTTATCACCCTCCGTATTTTGTTCTTCATTATTAAATCTAATCAATTTTGTAAAAATATTTTGTGGTGCAAACCATATATCAATTTGATTCATATCATTATAATTATACTCTTTTTGGTTATTATTATCAAAATCATTCCATAAAATATTCAATTTTTCAACATTACTTGTAGAATCTTGATTTTTTTTATTTGAAATTTTTAATTCATTGACATCATTAATTTCACAAATTATATTATTCTTTATACCTGATTGTTCAGTCAAATACCTACCAAGTTTAGTAATATCATCAGTAATACCATAAACATTGATTAAAACATTATTATTATTATAATCCTGCATATAATACCCTTCAATTAATGAAATTAATCCACCTGAAATTTGTAAAAAATTATCACTTTTTCTAGATAATTCAGGTATACATCGAACTGTTAAACTTGAAATTTGGATATTGTTATTGCTATTACTAGTACCAGACCCTGATTCATTGTCGTTGTTGCTTTCAACTGTTAATGCTGTATTATTTTCTTGATTTGGTAAGTTAGTCGGTTCGGTTAGTAGTTGTTGTTGTTTCAGTGGTTGAAGTACTAACCCTTGATCTGTAACTTTTGGTTCATCGTAATATTTTTGTACAAATGAATACATCATGAATCTTTCTATATATATTTGATGGATAGTAAGGTTGGAAAATTGTATAAATCAGGAAGGATTAAAAAAAAAAATTAAGGGTGTGTTGTTAAGATAGTACTATAATCTATTATCACAGTTTAAGCGTTGATAAAAACTGTGCGGCGCTTGTCGTCATTAAATTAATAACGTATACGTTGTACTGCGCAATCATATTCTGTTTACTTAGGTTACTTAAGCTTAATTATAGGCGCTTTGGTGCAGCCGTTTATTGGATATGTTATCGGTGCCGCGTGGGTATTCTAAGAACAGCTTGAAGAGAGTCTCCGCTTTAAGACCGTCATGTTGTAAATTTAAATACTGGCAATAAAATCAGTAACGTTGAACTAAAACGTGAAAAAAATACTTGGTTTGACTTGAAACTATCTACTTATACAATCCTATGAACTTTTCATCTTATAAATATACCCATATTTATGCTTAGCGTGGATAAGCTTAACCTAGAGTTAGGGCTGTAAAAGTACTGTTTGATGTATTAATTGATCGTTTACATGTCAAAATTATTATCTCTTTTGTACGAAAAACTAGAGCTCTAATACAATCATCGTTGATCATCATCAATTGTAGTTGAAAATTTATTTAAAGTCCATGTAGTTATCATATATAACTACCTATAGATTATAAGACCTTTTTTTTATTATTGATAATAATTAATTGTGGATGTTATTTCTTCTTTAGTTAAATTGAATTCTACCATTGTTATTAAATTAGATCTCTAGGTAATCCATATATCTAGATATATGTAATGTATCATAGCAGTATCATTTTTCAGGTTCAAAGCAGCTTTATCGATTTGCCCTGAATATCGTTCATCACGAGGTTGGAACAATTGATGCCAAAAAAAAAACGCGTACAAGATTTGATCTGAATAGATAAAACTTATGCATGCTTGAATTCAACTGTTAAATATACATGGAATAACCACTGCTTAAAAGCAATCTTGAATAAAAAAAATCAAGCTGTTGGGTTTTATAAACAACTCATCGATATTGTACTTCAATATAAGTTATTTATGGTAACCAAGACTCAAGCCTCACTTAAATAAATCAGACGATCGCGATTTCGCTGTGAAAATTTATTCTTCAAGCCGGAGGACGGTTTCCTTTTATGGTAATTTTAGATCGATCTCTTGGTAATAGTTTTCATTTTAAGCAGTAACAAAACCACACCACGCTTTTTTTTTTTTTTCTCTTAATACATTAGACAAAATATTAACCTGTCAATTTTTATTATTGACATCACTCAGAAAAAATGAATATAAATACAATGTATTTTCCTCTTCTCAAATCATTCTTAAATAATCAATCAATTAAACATTTTTCTACAATAACTTAAAACAAGTTGAACTATCAAATAAATCCACTTTACAATTTAAACAATCTCAACATAATATAAAAACAAAAAAAATGTTATTTGGTAAAAAAAATAAACAAAGTTTAAGACCACCAAGTCAACCAGAATTAAACACTGAATCATTACCTCAAGTACCTGCACCATCACAATTAATGGTTAGAAAAAGACAACATAGATCACCATCACCACCATCATCACCAACATCATCTTCATCTTCATCACCACCAAAACAAAAAATGAAACATCAACATGTTTCTCAAAAACAACAAAGTAATTATCCTCCAACTTGGAAAGCACCAGGATCACCAAGACCATCAAATTCAAAACAATTACAATATCAACAATTACCATCAAGAAATCCAAATGATAATAATACTACTACTAGACATAAACAATTAATGGAAATTAATACACCACCACCATGGTCAGGTTCAATGTTAACAATTTATGATTATACTAATGCATTAAGACAATATTTTTATTTAAAACCATTACAATTACCTGAAGCAATTCAATTAATGAAATCAACAATTCCAAATAATTATCATTATATTTTGGAAAATTTCCCACAAGACGTTGAAGGTTGTAAAGCATATTTAGATATTGATACACAAGAAAAATCTTTAGTTATTTGTACTGATATTTTATTAAATTTTTTCTTAATGAAATCAAATGCACCATCAGATAAATTAATTTCATTAGCTCATACTCATAATTTTATGACAAGTTCATGTGTTGATTTAAATAAAATTGAACAATTTAATATTTTTCATAGAAATTTATCAAATCGTGCAAAAGCAAGTGAAGATATTAGAAAATATAATTATATTCAAGCATTAGATAAACAAGTATTTGGTGAAATTCGATTAGAAATTGATCCTTCAAATAGTTATACTGATATTCAAGCATTTGTTTCAAGAAGATCAAGAGAAATTTTAAATAATGAAAGAAGATTTAATGGTCAATTGTTATATCAACAACAACAACAATTATATCAATTACAACATCAACAACAATCACAACAACAACAACAACAACAAATTGTTCAAAAAAATTTATATATTGAAAATTGTTATAATTCTTCTCAACAACCTCCTATTCCTCCAAGACATGCATTTTTACCAAATTATCATAATTATTATCAACAAAATAATCATAATAATATGATGAATCAAAGAATTATTCCAGTTGGCTAGTTCTTCATAGATAGATATATCATTACTACATACATTTTTACCTGCATTTTTTGTTTTCTTTTTTAGTTTAGTCATTTTATTTAATTGTTTTAATAAATTAATTTTATTATTTAGAATATTTATTTCCAATTCTTGTTATTATATTTTAATAATTCACCATGTTTATATCGGCTTTTATCTAATTCCATCAATGGAATTCTGTAGATATCAAATACTGATTGAATCATATACTTCGAGAGCCTTGATTAAATACCGAGTACAATTTAATGGATTGTAGATAACCTACATATGATAAAGTAGGCCGACATTTACTAGAGTATTATAATATATATAACCCGGTCATGTTTCGGCCGGTTGTTGTTTTGGACCCTCATCGGCCATTAGAATAGTTTTGATTTTTTCGGACCTGTTCTCCGCAACTCGGTAGTTATTATACTCCGACTACTTATTGGATTGAACTATCAACCAGTTAATAATGGAAAATGATGTATCTGATATCAGGTTGGAACTACTTAGGAATCTAGTGCTTATCAATTGGTCATATTATCATTCTCTGGAGGTTCAGAGTATACATGTGGTCAAGTATACATAATTGTAAATCGGAGCTCAGAATTACTGTACTATCAGATGGTATAGGTCGCGGTATACTATATATAGTATACACTACATGTATATATATGTGTCTGGTATAAACTATAAACTTAAGTTACTTGTTAAAGTTACAATAACTACAGTATAGCTATCGAAGATTCAGCTACCTAGACTGTATATCGAGCGATATATAGAAAAACTTGTGTAGAATATAAGAATCTTTTAACTACATACAATGAGTAGATACGCGTCATGCCTAGTTAACTTCTTACCTTGGTATATGTATATACAGTATATATATTATTATTATTATAACGGTTTAGCTAGGATTGATCAATCTAGACTATATATATAAAATTTATATATTTTTAATATGTTTAAAAATCCCAATAACTTCAGGTTCAATAAATACATTATCACTAACTTGTACATCCAATCCTTCAACTTGATTCAAATTTTTATAATCCATATCAATTAAATCTTTTAAATCATTAATAAAACAATTAATTTGAAATGTACCATCAATACCATTAAAATCATATCTTTGTATAATTTTTAATTTTTGATCTTGTTCAGTTTCTTCTTTAATATTAGAATTTAATGTATATAAATATCCTTGATTTAAATATAATAATATTCCAATTTTATAATTAAAATGATACATCCATGATCGAATTTTAATAAAATCTTTATCATATTTATATTTTGTTAAATTAGAATTACAAATATATCCAACAATCAAATTATTCTCATCATCATTAGTTAATTCTTTATTTGATTCGAGATCTTTTGATATAATATCAATTGAATTTTCTGATTTGTTCGAAGAGGTTATACAATATTGTAATGTTGATTGATATAATAAATAAAAAAATGGTGATATTCCTGTATGAATGATTTTTCTATGCTTTTTATTAGTCAAAACATTATATGACTCTAGGTTTAATTTATTAATGCAATTAGTAAAGAAGTTTGTCATTGATGAATTTGCAGTATGTTTACATTGATATAACTATAGAGTGTTAGTTTTTAAAATATTGACAAAAAAATCATTGGATATGTATACTTACAAATTCTTTATCTTGTTGTTTTGATACTGGGATACCAATATATTTTGCTGATTTCCATGAATAATTAGTTGATGCTGTCTTATAATGTCTTATATTGAATTGAGAAATTAACCTGCTTGATAAGACCCTTTTACCATAACTAAGCATTTTTATTGAATTGATTAACTTAATCAACCTTTGTTAGGATAACTCAACTTTTTTATATCAAAAACTAGTCAATGTTTATTCATTGTTTTTTCCATCAAATTTCGATGAGGAATTGTCTAGTTGAGAAAAAAAAATTATTGCAAGGGTAAGGCTGTACTAAATAGGCAGTGAGGTAGGGGTACCGGTCTTGGTGTGAAAAAAAAATATTTATTACACACCCTCATAATATTTCTTAATTGGGAACTCAATGATCCTTAATACATTTTAAATTGTTTATATTGCCACACCTTCCAATTAACGAACAACACCATATAATCACCTTTATTTGTGAACTATCACTTTAGAGAAAATAATATTTAACTATAATACAAAAAAACTAATAAAATTCTTCACCCCAGTCTTTTGTACCAAAAGTCCCCTTATAATTAGTAGCCAATTTAAATCTTAAATGCTCCATTTCACCATCAAATGAATGATTAAAATCACACCTATCTTTATCTTCTACTTGATCCATACCACTGAAAAGAAATAAATGTAATGTTTTTAAATTTGGAAATAATGATTCATTATTTTCATTATAATAATTTTCAATTTTTGAATAAAAACTTTGAGTAGCATTAACATATTCAAATGAACCAGTTAAAATTAATTTTTTTAAATTTTTAAATTTCATTCCAATATTAATTATTAAATTACAAAAAAAATTGGAATATATTTCAATATCTTTTTCAGATCTTTTGGCAATTGTATAATCATATAAATGAAAATCCATAAGATTAATATCTAATACTTCAATTCCATACCCATTTTCAAGTCCAGATAAAATAGTTTCATTTTCATCATCATTAATAACATTTAAATTTTTTTCATGCATAAATAAATCTAATCTTAATTCTAATAAATTTTGATTAAATTTTAAAAAATTATTTAATTGATAAATAGTATCAATTTGACTCTTTAAAATATCAATTTCATCAAAATAATTATTAAAAGCTGTTTTATAACCAATTCTTTCAAATTGTAAATATTTTAAATGTAAAGATTTTAATCTTTGTAAATGTTTAATACTTGATAAAAAAATTGCATAATGATTCGGATAACAACTTATTTTAAAATCAATCAAATTATTTAAATAAATTAAAGTTTTTGTAATTTTTTCATCAAATTCTTTTTTTTCATTTGTTTTCATTGGTGAACTGAAAAAATGTAATTCTAAATTTTCAATTTTTGCCAAAACTTGTTTTGCAATTGTATCAACTGGTGTGATAATTTTTTCTTCCGATGTTAAAACGAAATGATTAATATTTGGAAAATTTTTTAATTCATTAAAATCAAAATTATATTCTATTACATTTAATTTAATAATTGGTAACTTTGAAAGTTCAAAATTTCTATGCTCTGGAACATCTTCTTGTAACATTTCTGTTTTAAAAACAATTTTATCCTTTAATATCAGACCATGTTCTTTTAAGAAATCTCTAATTTTTAAATATTGAAAAACATCAAATTCATCTTCAATATCTTCAATTATTTCATTTGTTTCATAAAAAGGAATTTGAGTTAGTGTTTCATTTCTATCTAAATATAAAGAAATAAATTCTGTTGTTGAATCATGATAATAACCCAAATAATATAAATATTTGAAAGAAGAATCAGGGTGGCTTAATTGATTTGTTTTTAAAAAATGAAATATTGAGCTAATTCTTTCTTTTGGTGGTTCTAATGTCTTACTTGTTGAATTCATATTAATCATTAATTGTTGAACATTATTTAAATAACAAAATGATTCCAATTTTTCAATTAATTTATCAAAATCCATTATATAACTTTTATCTCTAGAATTCTTATAAATAAATTTAACAATATAATTAAATCCTGAAGGTAATTTAATATTCAATTTTGGATCTTCTAATTCTTTTGGTGATAATTTAATAATAATTGTACTTTTTTTATTATTATCACTAATAAAAATTGATTGTAATATCTTAATAACACCTTCATTAAGTAAACCTGAAATTTTTGCATTCCCAATAGAAAACGTGATTTTTTTTTCTATTAACCAATTTATTGTATCTTCATCCCATTTTGGAATCTTAAAATCAGTAGTTAGGTGAACACAGTTGATAAATCTATATCTAATGAACTCATCACTCAATTGATATGGTGTACTTTTATATTCTCTTACCAGTCTTTTTATATGAAGTGCATGTGTAGGTTTGTCAGGCTCATTTAAATGATACCAAGATTTTCTAACAATTAATTCAAACCATGTTTTGTTAACTAAACAATATTGTTCTATTCTCTGGTCTAGCCAAAAGACATAATAATTTTGACGGCAAGAAGTAACTAGGTAATCAATTATTATTGATTGAATTTCTAATGGTATACCATTCATCGATTTTAAAAAGAAATAGAGGAAAAAGAAAAAAGTAAATGGCCAATTTAAATGAATTGTTCCATAGGCTATTATAATGATAATGATATTTGAATGAATAATTTTAAAAAGGGGCATTCAAAAAGACGTGACAGTTGGGAGAGAAAGAAAAAATTCCTACCCGTTACGGGAAAGAAAAGTGACGCGTTTAATGTTGGCTATTTTGATGTGTACAAGCTAAATAGCAGTGTTTGACGAACAATTATAAGCTTGTGAGAGATCTCAACAGAGTTCAGAGTTTAAGTAATAATGTTTAGATATTTTGAAGGATATTTTATTATATAAGTAAGTAGAGTATCCCTAGTTTTTATGTTTAGCTTGTAAGGCAGTTAGGATAGAAGTAGACCACATTACGCGGTTTATCGATCATGAGCAGTGTTCAACACTGTTAGACTAGCTATCTTCACCTAATAGATTTAATATTTTTCTATATATATTTCAACATTTTAATTTGGTATGTTTGGAGAAGGCCTGAATTTTTGGCACTAAAGTTTAGTCACCATAGATTCATTTGATTCGATTACTCAAATCCACAGTGATAGAATCTACATCATCCAAAAATTTTGTTGCTTTTCTTTATAACTTCTCTTCCTTGATGTTTTACAACTAAACTTTAATCTATAGTATACAACTTTTACATACTGTATACCTAGTTGATGGTGATATTTGCCCTTATGTATTATAACCAGCTGAAGATTTATTTAAATTCTTAACCCCAAGTCCTAAAGGGCCGGTACCCTATATATTTCATTCCTCAAAAGCACTGCCTTTACCTCTCTCTCTTAAAAGATCAAGTTATATAATATTGCTATCACAGCTCATTATTTAGGGCCTGCTTTGAATTCCTTTAAAAGAGATTTGCTAGTATGGGATACACATAGACGTACAATATTCTCATAGCTAGTTTTGATTATCAAATATGCTAGGCTATTTACTGTATGTTAATTAAAATTTAAAGTTATGTGAATAGCTCTACATGGTCGAGTTTATTGGTTCGTTCTGATGTCGTAAACTTTTGTAGTATGAGCACAGCCGTGTAAGGCTTTCAATATTTACTGTCAAAAGCCTATAAAGCTTTCCATTAGATCATATCATTACAGTGTAGTATAAAAAAAAAAAAAAAAAAAAA
>JAJLUL010000060.1:0-28034 GCA_030564325.1 Blastobotrys capitulatus | reverse complement strand
TCTTAAGTGTTAGATTTCTTAAAAGTATATACTGTTTATGCATGTGCATGTGTTTGCTCAGGGTATCAGGAATGATGCGTTAATTAAAAATTGCTAAAAACAAACTTTATATATATTGTAGTTAATTAATCTTCTCAACCCACCCCCTGATTTCGAGTAAAAAATATATATAAAAAAATATTCTATTCAAGTTTTCTGTCTTGTATTGTATTATAGTAGTATTGCAATTACATTCAATTAACAACAAACATAAATCAAGTTTGTGACGAGATCTAATTAATGAGATCAATATAGATCTCCCCAGATTCATCTAAACATACAAACCTACAAATAAACAATAAAATTTCATTAAAAAAAAATTATTAAATTAAAAATGCTCTAAATATTATACAAAATTATTTTGTTATACGTAAAAAAGATTCCCCCTTCATAATCCCAATATCATCATTATCCATAAAATTCATTAAAAGTATAGTTGAGAAAAAAAAAAATTATTAAGAAATGTTAAAATTATTTATTGATTTGATCTATTATACTTCATTTTACCCAAATCAAATGGTAAATATCTATATTTAATCATATGTTGAATTTGTCTTCTCATAGTTAAACAGAATAAAATAATAAAATAAATCAATAAAATTGGCCAAAATACTGGAATATCAAAAATTGAAAACCAAGTACAAACAAATCCAATAAATGTTGCTCTTGTTGCATTATACCAAAATTTAAATTCTGGTAATCTTCTAATAAATGGTCTAAATTCATCATCTTGACTAGTTGGTAATGACATTTCACCTTCTTCAACATCTTGATCTCTCATTTCTTGTTCAAGTGATGGATCGAATTTAGGTTGTAAAAATGCCAAAAATAAATTTAATAAATAAATTCCTAATGTATAACAAACAATATACCATCCCTGGCTCATAACAATTCGAACCATAAATAAAATTAATAATACTGCAAACCCAACCCATCGCTGAGGGACAAATGGGACACATTTATCTAAATATGTTTGATATAGTCGTGTATATTTAGTAACACCTGATGTAAAATCACTAAAAGTTCTTGATTCTGATTCCATTTTTGGTCGATAGTGTTGAAAAAAAAAAAAAAAAGTGGTTGTGATGTTGGAAAAGAATTTCAAGTAGCTGACGTGTAATAACGTTTGAAAAAAAAATTATTGGGAGGAGGAATTTTTTTTTTTTTCAAAATCAATCTCGCCTGCCACGTATTTTTCACAGCTTTTTTTTTTCTCACTTAATTTTTTTTCATGCGCCACTCCAAATAAGTAACGAAAATTAAAACATTACCCGGAAGTATTCTCACTTTTCTATTCTTGCAACGCGTCACGTTGTTTTTCCAAATTTTTTAAATGATCTCGCATCTTTTTAACTTGATTATAAACATTTTCTAATCCACCACTTAATTTTTCTAATTCTTCAGTTTCTGTTTGTGCACAATATTTAATTTTATCAGATTTTTTAGCAGGAATTAATGCATTACCAGGTCGATTAGCTAAATTCATTAACATTGGTTCAGTTGGTTCATTAAATACCAATTCATCATAAACATAACTTTCAACTGGTTGAGGAATATTTGGATCAACATCAATACCATAAGGATGTAATTTTAAATGATGATACATTTGAACATTTTTTTCACCACTTTCTGATACAAAAAAAATCTTGACAATAATTTCAAATTCACCCCAACCAGTTTCTGTTAATTCAAATGGAGGATTTTCAATTGATCTATTTGGTGTAGGATAAGTATCATGTAATTTAAATACAACTTTTTTAATAAAATATGATAAATCACCTTTTTGACCAGGTGCTGATTGTGATCCATCAGGAAAATTTGGATCTCTAACAAAAATTGTCCATTGATGGGTATGACCTTCTGGTGTTTCACTGGTTTTTTCACCTTCTTTTAATGGTCTTGCTGTATTACCGATTAGAACTGGTCTTGCTATTGATACATTTTTAACACGTTTAACTGGTGGCATTTTTTATTGTATTTAAGTTATGTTATTGTTTTTTTTTTGTGAGTGAAAAAAAAAAAAAAAAAAAAAAAAAAAAAAAAAGTGATGATCAAAATTTTTTTTTTTCAAGATAATTTTTTTTCTCCCAATTTTCGACTTAAGCTTTGAAAAGTTTTAAAGAGCGGTATCGGCGATATAAACTTTAATATGCACACACGGCTGTGCGGCGACATCAGCGATATCGTGAAATTTACTTTTTGAACATCAAAAAGCTAACACTTAGTTAATTCTTTGCAGAACCCTTTTAAATTTACTTGAGTTAAAATAAGCATAAAACATGATGAAATGCATGTACATCATCGCAATTAGTTGTAAAATTTGGAGAAATGCAATATAAAAATTATCCGTATAAGTTTTTTACTGGTACTTTTCAATCAATTCAAGAGTCATTATGCTTTAACTGTACTTTATACTCATCGATCGAAAACAAAACTCTATCCTTCGTCTACCGACATATTATATACAATAAACTTAACCGAATCATTACCGATTTTAAATATATTGAAATGACTAAATTTTTTAATCAATTAGTCAGTTCAATTAATTCTTTCATGTCCAAAAGTTATACGATATTTTCTATAGCAAGTTTACCAAAATCACCTGTTATACAATTTACAATAACCAAATATCATTATCATCGTATAAAAACTAAATTATATCATCTTACTAATAAAACAAAACTCATTACATTTTTAAATCTCATCGTTTCATTTTCTATCCTAAATTCAAATCTAGAAAGATTTTCTTAATACTATAAACCTATCAAGTTTTTCCGCAAACAGATCAGACAACTAATTTTTGTTTTTCTATTCAAGCACTACTGACACTCAACCCCACCGATATCGGCACACCTAAATACTGCTGCACTAACCGATCTCGGTCGACCCCGCTAACACTTTCTCATCCTATTAGAATTGAGTCATTAAAATATCAGCCTTATTTTTTTTTAACAAAAAAAGAATATATATACAATAAACTTCCCATTTAATTTTCAGATCTTTTTTTTTTTCACTACACCAAAAGAACAAAAAAAGGAAAAACTTCCAAAATGCCTATGTTAAAAGATCCAAGTGTTAAATATAAAAAATTTAATAGTGGCATTGAATTAAAAAATCGTCAATGGCCAACTCGTACTTTAGATAAAGCACCAAGATGGTTATCAACTGATTTAAGAGATGGTAATCAATCTTTACCTGATCCAATGACAGTTGAAGAAAAAAAAGAATATTTTCAAAAATTAGTTGAAATTGGTTATAAAGAAATTGAAGTTGCATTCCCAAGTGCTTCACAAACAGATTTTGATTTTACAAGATATGCAGTTGAAAATTGTCCAGATGATGTTTGGATTCAATGTTTAGCACCATGTCGTGAAGAATTAATTAAAAGAACTGTTGAATCTTTAAAAGGAGCTAAAAAAGCAATTATTCATATTTATTTAGCAACATCTAAATTATTTAGAGATGTTGTATTTGGAATGACAGAAGATCAAGCTGTTGAATTAGCAGTTAAATGTGCAAAATTAGTTAAACAATTAACAAAAGATGATCCATCAACTTCAGATACTGAATGGGCATTTGAATTTAGTCCAGAATTTTTCAGTGGTAGTAATATAGATTTTGTTTTAAGATTATGTGAAGCAGTTAAAAAAGCATGGGAACCAACTGAACAAAATCCAATTATTTTTAATTTACCAGCAACAGTTGAAATGAGTACACCAAATGTTTATGCAGATCAGATTGAATATTTTTCAACTAGTATTAGTGAAAGAGAAAAAGTTTGTATTTCTTTACATCCTCATAATGATAGAGGTTGTGCAGTTGCAGCTGCTGAATTGGGTCAATTAGCTGGTGCTGATAGAATTGAAGGTTGTTTGTTTGGTAATGGTGAAAGAACTGGTAATGTTGATTTGGTTACTTTAGCATTAAATTTATATACTCAAGGTGTTTCACCTCATATTGATTTTAGTGATATTACATCAGTGGTGGATATTGTTGAAAGATGTAATAAAATTCCTGTTCATCCAAGAGCTCCTTATGGTGGTTCATTGGTTGTTTGTGCATTTTCTGGTTCACATCAAGATGCTATTAAAAAAGGTTTTGCAAGATATGAAAATAATAAACATGAACCACATTCATGTTGGGAAATTCCTTATTTACCATTAGATCCAGAAGATTTGGGTAGAACTTATGAAGCAGTTATTAGAGTTAATTCTCAATCTGGTAAAGGTGGTGCTGCTTGGATTATTTTGAGAGGTTTAGAATTAGATTTACCAAGAGGTTTACAAGTTGCATTTTCAACAATTGTTCAAAGAGAAGCTGAATTTAAAGGTAGAGAATTAAAATCTGCTGAATTGGTTGAATTATTTCAAAATGAATATTATTTAAATGATGATGTTAATGGAGAATTTAAATTGGAATCTTATAATTTAACATCATCATCAGAATCAAAAGAAGGTAGAACTGTTGTTGCTAAAGTTAGTGATCATGAAAATAAAATTACTGATTTAGAAGGACATGGTAATGGTCCAATTTCTGCATTTGTTGATGCAGTTGCAAATGGATTTGGTTATAAATTGGATGTTCAAACTTATCATGAACATGCTATTGGTAAAGGTTCAAAGACTAAAGCTGCTACTTATATTCAATTAAAAGATGACAATGGTGTTATTGAATGGGGGGTTGGTATTCATGAAGATGTTTCTCAAGCTTCTATTTTGGCTATTTTATCTGCATTGAATCGATTTTCTAATCGTAAATAGTTTATTTTTATATTTTTTAATTTATTTATCTTTTACTCTTTTTTTGAAATTAATTTTTGTTAAATTTTGTAGATTGTGTTTCTTTCATGTTCAAAACCCACGTGGGTGAGAGGAATTTCTTGGTATATATTTTTTTGACACGCACGCGTATGATTTTTTTTAAGTAAAATATTTGGAACCGCATTTGATGCGGCTTGGTATGATTTAAGACCAGTGAGCCGGCCTAGCTAAGCCTGGGAGTGTGTACTATTTTAGGATATTAATAGGTCCATAATTGAGCAATCTAAGCCTCAATTTTAATAGATCAAAGTCTTTTATAAGTTTATAAAACTACATATATGCATTCAGGATAATTATTTAAGAATGTCATAATCAGATTTTTTTTTAAATTTTATTAATGTCTAGCCTGCTGTTGTTACTGCGTAATAAGAAGACATACATACGCCAATTATTCCAGATACCAAATGCAATCCACAATTTAAAGTAATTCAAGAAAAAAAGAAGGTTTAATTCGGAGCGCCCTCAACGGTTTTCAAAGGGTATTGAAGCAGTCTTATAAGCAGAAACCGTTGAAACGTTTTTTTTTTTTTTCTTGTTATTATTGAGGAAGATGAGATGTGCAGATCCTGCAGGGTTGTAATGGAAATCGTTTTATGTCTTTGAACTCCATGTATTAGTCTAAGACTAATATGGCTATGTTGCTTTACCATGGTAATGTTTAATAAAACATCTAGTAAATTGAATTAAAGTCTTGGAACATTATGTGAGTTTAGTATTTATTAATAGTATCCATAAAACTTTTGAAACGAGAGATAATTTTTTTTTCAATTACAATGCTACAAACATATATTTTTCTTGGATTATATGGAGAGTTTAAAGTTTATCTTCAATTAAGCACTGGTTGTTGAGAAAACTTTAAATTTTCTTATGATGCTTTAAACTGGACTAATAATGGCATTTGCGTTTAAATTAAATTTAAAGTTTTCATCTTTTTTTTGTTTTGATTGAGTTCTGGCTGAAATAACGGTCTCCGAACGTTGTACAAAAAACTCTATTTACAAAATTGCTCTACCATAATATTGAACGCCCAAGTTAGCAAAAAAATGTGAAATATTACGTTTTCATATGTCTTTTGGATGAATTGTTTAAATTATTCTATAAGGGTTCAATTATGTGGCTAAAGTACTAAGCTTAGGCTGTGTAAATTTGATAGACTTATATTATAATAATACAGGTAATAACTATACCTAATGTTACGCATGCGCTGCTGAAATTACATTGTATAATAGCTCTATGCAGTGGGTATAGATTTGTCATATTGAGGATTAATTGCTAAATGAACAGTTAATTTATACGATTATGTACCATCATAGAACTTTCGTAGATCTATCGAATTTGTGTATATTCCCTACACCCTTTTTTTTTTCTATTTTGATAAACACAATGCCTTCAATTTAAAAGTATACCAAGAAAAAAAGTACCAGAATATGCAATTATTTTTGTCAATAGGTTCCATCACAAACATTGTTACCTGGTAAAAATAGGCTACCTTTAAAATTAAAAAAATATTCTAGAAACAAAAAAACCGTTGAATATTGAAGAAAAAACAGAAATACTCTATTTATGCTTAATATATTCAAAAGAAAAGAAAAACTACTTACAATATTACCCGGTATAAATACATTTAAGGTACTTTTAAAATATGTTTTAATAATAGATTTCCTTTTATTGCCAAGAAGGTCATTTATTTTGGGAATAAAAAGTTTAATTTTATGTTTATTATTCTCAAACATTTGGTTGTACTCTAAGAGCTCCAAGAAAATAATATTTTTGTATTTCCAATTATGCTTTTTGTTAAACACTGTATTAATTGGTATATACATTTTAATTATAGTGCTATTTATTGATAAAATAGAATGTAACCTGATTATATTGAATTATAAATTTTTTTAGAAAAAAGTTACTATAAAAGAATGAACAAATTCTCAAATTTTTTCTTTAAATTATCAAGTCAATCAATTCATAACTGACAATCAATAACAAAAAAAAACAAGAAATTACAAAAATGCAACAATCATTATTAGTTAAAATCGCTGTTTTAATCAGTGTTGCTGCTGTTGAAGCTCGAGATATGTCATGGCAATGCCATAAATCTTGTGGTATGGCCTTAAGTGGTTTCAACCGATGTAAAGGTTCTCGAGATTATCACAATTGTGTTTGTTCATCTACTTCTCAATTTAATAACTATGTTCAAACTTGTTTGAAATGTGGTGATAATGCTTGGTTAGATTATGGTCATGCTTTATCTATTCCAATGCAAGAATGTGGTATGAAATTACCAGGTCCAATTCCACATGATGATGATGATGAAGATGACCATCATGATGATAATGATGATAACAATGATGACCACAATGACAACAGTGATGATGAAGAAGATGATGATGACCATCATCATAATCGATCCAAAGCTCAAGAAAAAGTTGAAAAATATCAAAAGAAAGCTGCTGAAAAACGAGAAAAGGCTCAAGAAAAACGAGAAAAAGCTGCTAAGAAACAACGAGAAGCTGAAGAAAAAGATCGAAAGAAAGGTAAAGGTGCTGGTGATGATAAACGAGAAGATGCTCGAGAATGTTTAGAAGAAGCTGAAGAATATGAACAAGAAGCTAAGGAATTAGATGCTAAAGCAGCTGAATGGGCTAAACGAGTTTAAGAAAAGAAAAATCCTCTTAAATCTTTCTGGTTTAAAATATTTTTTGTTTCTTAATTATTATTATTTTTTAGTTTATTTAGTACGTACTTTTTTTTATTTTATTTATATTTATAACATTCGTTTTTTATTTATTTGGTTTTAATTTTTTTTTATAACTTTCTTTCTTTTTCGCTAGTAGATTTTTCTCATCAGCTAGCTAGAATGCTAATTAGTTCATAACTAGCTGTATACTCAGGTACTCAGAGAGACTAACCAGCCTTCTATCGTATTATTATATGTATAAGCTTGTACACATTCAGTGAAGTCAGTTCTTATGGGATTAGTCATCTTTACTTTAAATACATGTATGCATGGTTAGCATACGTACAACAATTGTATCATGGTATAAATACACTATATAATAAATATTATTATTAAATTAATTGAATTTAGTAAGCATTATTAAATATAGTCAGCCAGTATATTCAATATAAATAATATTTGTAGTATTTGTCACACTCGACATCCTTAGGATTCAAAAAGAAGGCCATTAATCTCGGAACAGCACAACCTTGTTATTTATAATAAACCATGACTACAGTTTTGTTTATACCCTATTATAAATGTGGCTTGTCTTTTTGCTAGATATTTTTTTATCACTAGCTGCAGAAAATCTAACTAATATAACTAACTAGTGGTACATTTAGCTATAGGAATACTGTAGATAGTCGAGCATGTATGAATCATACTGTCAACTACCATATACAAGTTTTATAAATAATATTGCTAAATGAATCAACTTATTTGTATTAATAAAATAATACAACTTCTGAGCATGAATGGCTTTCACTAGTAACAGGTAAAAAATAAAAGTACTAGTCAGACACTCAGTTATATACTGTGATATCAGGTAGTTATGACTTGATACAGGTATCATATAGTTTAATAGATATTTATTCTCTCTTTCTTTCCATCAATGGTAGTTAACACACTACCAGGTACTTAGGGATAATACATCAGATGTACAAGTGTATCTTGAACAATAACTTCATGATTTTTTTCAAAAGGTGGGGGCGCTAGAATTCCAAGGTCGGACTGAAATATACACGCCATATTCATAGGTGATACGCCCACTATATCGGCGACTTTAACAGTTTGTAGTGCTATTCTATACAACTTTTGCAAATATTTATGGATCTTTGAAGTATCATCAGTAGTGGTACCAGGTAGTTCTAGTTCGCTACCGCTAAATGTAGCTACAGTTTTTTTTAAAAATCCAGAGGCGAAAAAACAGGGCTAAGGGAATCATTAACTGAAAATCAATTAAGGTGTATCAATTCGGATCCATTGACATCAGATAATCTTACCCCTGTTTAATAGCATCATCCACCACCCCCTGAGCAATATTTTTGAGATCTTGCCTAAGCTTGTACATTTAGATGAACTCAAGAGTTCAATTACGAAATAATGTAATGACATAGCCTCTAGAAATCAGTGATTATAACTAACTATAGCACTTAGCGTTATAGAGCTTGTTTACTAGAGGATATCGCAATTTGGACGTCTACAAGCTGCAATATTATGGTTTGAATAAAAATACCACTGGTAGATACTTTTTGACATAAACTTGTATACAATTAGATGAAAATGGGTATTGTACTGTACAAGTATATATCACTACAGTGAGCTATAATTGCTACGCTATTGTCATAGAATTACGTACTAAATTCAATTGATATCAATTAATAATTATGTTTAAAGCTTAAGTTAATTATGAATTCGATAAAGTAGACAGAGGTCAATTTGTTGTTGTTGATGTAATCATTTTTATTTATTGTATATTGGTACATTAATTATATCAGTTTCCCTCACTAGCTATAGTAGGAGTTCAGTTTTATATCTTTTAGATCTTTGCTAAGATATTTTTATCAATCAACTGTCAGGTTCTTTTAGAACCAATTTTTCATAAAACTCTCTTTGACTCTCTTTGACATTCATGAATAATATTATTGAAAAAAGTGGGTCGACAAAAAATTTCTAGACATTAATTTTTTTTTTTTTTCATTCCATTTTCAATCACCATGGCAATAATTTCAGAGTAAAACGGTTTTCACGTTAAATGATATCATTCCTTTTTGTTATAGTTTTATATTTGCATTAATATTGCTACACAATTTCGGCGAATTATTTCATCCTGGGAGAACTCCAACTGTGAATATTTTACCTGAACTACTGGCACCATGCTGATATTACAATCATTATATACAATCCACCCCCTGAAAAAAAAAATTTTATCATCTTTTCCCTTCTCTATAGCTCCCTTCGTGGGGCAGTGTTAATATATTATATTTGGATAATATTATCTAATAATAATGCAATACAATGTAATGAAAGTCAAGTGCCGTATTTTAATTTACAAAAGGTTTATGTCTTTTAAACTTTATTATGCCATTTTTTTATCATTGAAAAATATTTTCAAGAAAGAGATGGATCTTCATCTTAAATAGTCAAATTTGATTGATTAAAAACGTCTTTTTTTGTTAGACCCCTGAGGAATTAAGTTTTTTTTTTGATAGACTACAAAAAGACCCTGCAAATTTTTCATCTCAAAAACTTTAGCACAAGAGAACTTATAACTATAATATACCCGTAGTCGTTTGTATGCTACAATAAAAACAAGAGCTTAAAACTACAGTAGAAAAGAGAACTTTTTTTGATAATAAATAAAGAGAACTTTTTATTTTTTTTTTTCGTTTTCTATAAATAATTATTTATCAATTACAAACCATTCTTAAAAATAAAATTTGTTTAATAAAAAAAACCATATTAAATTTATCCGGTCTCGAGTAAAGAAATTCCAAAAAAAAATTACTAAAATTTTTTTCTCAAAATCTTTCAAACCATTTTGATATTGAATAATTTTAAAATATCAAGTTCCCAGAACCAACTTTTTCTTTGACTTGTAACCATAATCCAATTAAATTTTTCAAATGATTTCAATAAACCAAAGACTTTTTAAAAAGAAGGCCCGTCGCTGCTCAACCGGGAGTATCAAAACTACCCAGGGCGCGCCAGTATGAAAAAACCTTCATAAAACCCTTCAATCATTGAATCACCAAAAACTTTTTTATCAAACTAAAAAAAGCCAAACACTAATTAATTTTGGAACCCAAATAAATAAAACAATTGAAAATAATACCAAAAATGTTAATAGTATATAGTACCAGCCCATATACAATTTAATTTCTTCATTTTTCTTAAACCATTCATTCTTTTTTAATATGGAAATTCAGAAACAAATCTTAACTCATCATTATCATCAAAGTCAAATAACGATGGAGGTGGATCAGTAACTGATAAATTTTCATCATTCATCACATTCATAACTTCATAATCTCGTTCTGAATCTTCCAATGCTAACAAATTGCCAACAATATTATCATTACCATTCCAATCAACCGACGCGGCAGGCCGGTAAACCCTTTTAAAAAAGAATAGAACTCTTATAAATCCCTTTACCCCTAAAGAAATATAAAAGTTATAAACTTTTTTTAATCAAAAATAGACACATAACTCTCTGCTGGAGTATGCGTTCGAATTTGATTGGAACAGTTTTTATTATTATTGACCTTGTTAACATTTCCTGACAAAACCTTCAAACTTTCATCAGAAAAAATTTCATAATCATTACCAGTATTCAAAACCAATCTTGAAGGACTTGTTGAAGAATATTCATATCCACTTAATGGACTATCATGATCAATTGGAGTATTAGATGCAGTACTACCACTAGCAGTTAATTCTGGACTTGATAATGGAGAAACAGGAGCCAATTTTGGACTACTTCTACCAGATCTTGGTGGACTAACTAATGGAGCCTTCATTGCTTGAGATAAAGAATTAACATTACCACTATTCATTGCAGCTTCACAAGCTCTTTCAAACAAATCAATTCTCATTTGCAAATAATCTAATAATCTTTTATCTTCACCTCTAGAATGTTTCAAACCTTCCAAAGTATTCTTCATATCTTCATTTTCTTCAGTTAAACTCTTACACTTCTTCTCCAATTCTTCAACATGTTTTCTCTTCTTTTCTCGACTTGCATGTGCTGCTTGTCGATTTCTAATAATTCTTTCAACTCGTCGTTGTTCTTTTTCATCATCAGTTTTTGCACGTTTTCTTGGTGGCAAAGTACCTTGTGGTAAAGGAAATTGTAAATCTTCCTTCTTTTTTGGTGTACTTGTTGTAGAATTGGCATTTGATGATGCTGATGATGCTTCAGATTGTTTTCTCTTTTTGGTTTCTTTTTTCTTTTCTTGTTTAACTTCTGGTTTAATTTCAACTTCTGGGGAAGACTCAATAGAACCAGGAGTATTTGATACCTGAAGTTGGTCTTCTTCTTCGGTTTTGATAATAGTTGTTGTTGTTAAATCACTCATTTTTGTTGTAGTTGTTGTTAGTATGTAAATAAAATAATAATTTAGTCGTGTTTTGGGTAGTTAATACAATAATTGGTTGTTGTCGTTAAAATATATTCTTGTTGATAAATAATTTGTCGGACAGGGTAAAGAAACAACCAATAAAGCTTATAATTTTTCAAATAAATTGAGCAAAAATAAAATAAAAAAAATTTAAATAAATTAAAGTTAGATCGTTAGTTGATGTTTAGTCGTATAAGTAAAAAGAGAAAAAAGAGAAGGAAAAAAAAATTTGGGGAAATTGATGAGCAGATTGGATGGTTTATATAAAAATTTGGGAGTAATACGGCTTTAGTTAGTTTTATTATGTATTTTTAAGGAGGTTTAATATAGGAAAAAGTAATGATCTTTCTTTTTTTTTTTTTGTTTGTATATTTAAAGTGAGGGGTGCTCGCGCAAAGAACATTCAAGCGGTTCTAAGCCTTTATATTAATACCACAGGGTTTTATTTTTGGCTGATCTTTTTTTTGCTTTTTATGATTACACTATTATAGCTGAGTGTAGCTAAGACTAGAAGACAAAAAAAAAGAAAGTATAAAAAAATGATCTGAAAATAATTATTATGGTGTTTTATTTTTGGCTCTGAGGAAATATTCCAAGCGCTTACAATAATTAATTTTAATCTTAGAAGCACATGAGTTCTCTTTCAAGCCTCAATCACTGTGTACAGTGTATTCCCACTGACAAAAAAAAGAACCTCCTGAAAATAGAGTTTATGCAACTATCACATTTTCTTGTTAAAATGAGAAAGAAAACGCTTCAGATCATAAAACTTGAAGACTGGCAAGGTTCTTTAGATGCTTGAGGGTTGTTGGTTGGGAGATCTTTTTTTTTCCCTTTTTTCTTTTAAAGCTCTCGCAAGATTTTTTCGCAATTATCAAAGAATTTTAAAAAATTTTCAGAGTATATTTTTATTATAGATCGATGGTACTTGGTACTTTAAATTCTATCTTAGCTTAAAGTATTAAGTTAGAGTTTTTCTTGTGATAATCCTGTTTTGGTGGTAAATTTCAGAATGGGTTAGTTCTTGTGCAGTGGTACGCCACACTATTACTAGTGCTTGTAGCCTTAACAAAGCTTGAGAACGGATTTTTTGGTGGCAAATCTTTATCTTTCTAACAAAAGATGCTCAAGCGTATTTAAGGATTTAATTTAATCTGTACTGTACTTAGATCTAAGAACTCCCAAGCAGCCATAAGATCTCACATTGTTAGAAGTGATTGAGCTTATCGGAGGGGAGGGGGCGACCTTTTTTTTCTCACTATTAGTTCAAAGAGTCGCAATCTAAATAGAAGCTTGTGGAATATTTTCTTTTTTTTGAAAAATAAATATCATACAAAAAATATTATTTTTAAAAATCTGGTGGCGGTTGGCTGGGTGATGGATGACGACTCTCTGAGATGCTGGTAGTCTATAAAAAGAAACGGTAGCTTAGAAGTGCGCTAAGAAAAAATAATTTTTCCAGGCATTACCGGTAAGCTGTAATTAAAAATAGATCCACAGTGCACAGTATGTTTTCACCTGAGTTGCAAGGTTTGGAGACTCAAGCGGTATTAACAGGTAACGTTATAGTAGTTTCGACATGCAGGAGAAACAATACTAATAAAATTATTATATCAATTTAACTGAAGCTTAAAAGTTCTTTTTGATTTTGTATGAGGTCAGTTTTTTATTCCTGATATGAGGGTTAAAAATAGGTGAAATCTATAGGTCATGGACAAATGAGTTCATAAGAATACAATGTAACTATTAGAACTTTATCAATTGATTAAATTGGATCATGATTGATTTATGATTAGTAAATTTTAATAATAGTCAAGCCTACCTGGAGCCAGTAGTGAAGTTTGTAATCATACAGCATCAGATATTCTTGAAACAATATTAATATTATAACATGTATATGAAAATAAAAAAATTAATTTAATGTATACAATTACAATTGTAAACGATGCTTGAAATCAATATTTTCATCTCGAAACATTAGAAGGAGGTCTGGCCGATCGATCTGATACAAAATATAATAATTAATCCCACTGCCACTGTAGTACCTTAGTAGTACAAGGACACCTTAGTAACAGTACAGTGTAATGTCAGTACCTGGAGACGGTACAATTTAATATTAATATGAAGTAACAAGCTTTCATTCAATTAATATTACACGTACTCAGGCATGATACATCATATAAGCCCCTCCTGAACCTATCATAGCATACCATGGTAGCATACTGGTAATATAAGACTATAGTCCTGTTACAAGCTTTAAAAAATGTTAATATTTTTAAATAATAATAATAATAAATTTAATGCAACTTAGCAGCCTGTTATGAAACGGTTTAATGATTGTCACAGCCAATAATTTTTATTAAATCTTCAATGCAGAATTTACAATCATGATGGTATACATTGTAATTGAAAGTGGGAATTATATCATAGACTTATAGCAATAGTTTTTTTGTGCACAGTGCACACCACCTCCTAATCGTTAAAGATATCAAAGATGGATAGATATTAAAAAATTGATAGATCCATTTTGAGCTGATAACAGTCCATTTATTCATAAGCTTAAGTTATATACAATTTTGAATGATAACAGTAAACCGATACAGCCACCCTGAAGATACTGGTACATTTATTATTGATAAATTAATTGATCCAAATTAACGATTGTTATCTATGAGTTACTCATTCGTATCTTTTAATTAATGATAACATTGTTTTATAAATACAACTTCGTTTTCCGTACGACATGACAAATCGATCCGTGATTACGGTTGATGATATTAACTGGTAGAGCCAGTATCATTTATAACTGTATATATATAAGGTATATATATTATTATTACTATAACAATAATGGCAGTTTTTATAAAATTTCACAGTATTTGATAACCTATTTAGTACTGCAAAAGTAAGCTATAGCACTAAAAACTTTTCATGATTGCAATTTTGAATTATTTTTAAACCTCCACCAAATCCCGAGCAAGCTATTAATGATCTTTATAAGTACAAATGGCGCTATATCACAGTGCTATGCCCAATATCATTCGACATCACTGGTATTTAATGTACCTTAAATGATGTTAAGTATAACCTATACTGTAGTATACCGTATATACTATCCTGGTGTAACGAATATTCCCCCCAAATTAGAAAAATTTTATAGAGAAAGGGGCTCATTTATGATAAATTCATATCTATAGCCAGTGGTGATTATAATACGGTTTTATGCGTGTGCACAGGATCATACATGAATCAGACTTATGAAGTGGGGTTTGGAAAATATCGATCCAGGGGGTTTTGTTATGATAAAAATTTTCAGGATAAAACAGCAAGGAACAGTCAACTTGAAGGATCCACATTTGGATAAATTTCAATTCTACTTATTTTTATGTATCTGCAGTCAATAAATTATATTGTACTACGGTTGATTCTAGATCTCGAATAATGAATAAAAACTCAATCCATATATACATGTATATTTTACTAGGAACCGATATAAAAGATATTAATAAATTTGTTTGTTTTTAGACCCGAATCACGAAATTTTCGATATCGATGTTATACTGTATGTCATTTAATTTGACAATGATTTCTAGAAATCATTATCGATCGATATGATATGAGCACTAATTTAACGAATCATATTGTTAGATCGAAGTGAATACACTTAAATCGACTGATCACTTTGAAATTGAATGATCAGTCTACAATATTATACATGTATAATGGATCGAGAATAGCCACTGCCAGACAGTACAGTGTAACAGTTGCACAATCATGTTTTGTTTACCTTTTTTCCATCGATCATGCATGTATTTTCCTCAAAAATATAAATTTCAAGATTGTTTACAATAACCATTAGGGTGATCTTGATTGGATTCTTTATTTGTAAACCTTTTTTGTTTACAAGGCTATACACCAGATTAAAGTTCATCTGTATTTTAAATTTTTTTCCAAGCTTAAATTATCGTCAACCGTTTTTCACAAGAAAAAATTAATATTTTCTTGTTGTCTAAGAGAATACACAACTGAAAAAATTTTTTTGAACAAAACCTAATAATTGAAAAATTCTTTATCCAAAATCAATCCTTCGATTTATCTTTAAAAAATTTTCAGATCCAACTTTTTTTTCTTGGAGTATGTACATGATAAGCAATTGATTAATTCTATTGCGTGCTTTTTTAAAAAAAAAATTTCAATCTTAGTAGGAAAACCATAATATCAGCTCAACATAATCATAAATACAGCAGTTTTGTTTCCATTATTATATAACAGATTAGATGGTTCAAGTATACTGAAACTTAAGGCTTCGTGCATTATGATGGTTGTATACAATAATATACTAACTACCTATTACTATTACAAGCTTGTCTGTTGAGAAAATAATATGGATATAATATATTAATTTATTGTCTCATTTTATGAGCTCTAGTCTTCAATATCACTGACTTCCATGGCAGCTAGCCCGGTTAATTAGCTATTAGTATTAATTATTTAACTAGATCGATAATATCTCAAACTTAACTTAGAAGAATTAATTAATGTAAATTTATAATTACTTACTGGTAATTGATCCAATATTATATTGGATAAACATCATGATATTAATATTAAATTATCACCTAAGATCACTCGAGCCTACCATAGCTAATACTTTTTAAAACACCTTGACAATGTTTAAAACGCGAAATTTAAGCTTTTCTCTAAACCTGACTGTGTTAAAAACGATTGCATATGTTTTTGAGTATCAATGGAATACTGGACTATAGCAGTAAGATTTGACACAAGCGGGTAAATTTTTCAGATCCACTCAAGGCTCATAATTTGAATCATTTTTTTAAATTTTTTCTGGTATACAATTTGATACTAATAAAGTATATATTATATAATATATTAAAGACTAAGCTGTTACATCCATATATTGATATAATTGTGATTCATATTATATATATTAAATTATTATTATTAATTGAAGTAAGTTCAACAGTAGATGTGTATCTTTAAGTTTTTACATAGTTTAACAATTTATGGAACATAGCTGTTTATTTTATTCCAATTTAAGGTTACGGTATGAAATATATATATCCATGCTGCATGTAAACAAACTTGAAACTATTTCTAAGTTAAACTTTTTACTAAATTTTTTTACATGTATACATCGTACCCGAATTTTCTATACATACTACTGGTACTGTATATATACTTAAATAGATGTAACTATTATTGTAACAAATTTACTTAATATGCCAGGTAAATTTTATTAATTGGTACTTATATCAATTTATATAATATTACGAGGTTATTATTTGAGTGCCAACATTAATATGTATAAATATTAATGTAGACACTATATTTCCATTGCAATGTTTGATACTATGATGATGATTAATTTATTTGATAAAGGTAAAAAAAACCATCTATTTATATATGTATACAGAAGTCGTTGCCATTATTAATAACTTAGTGATGATAATCAACTCAATTAAATTTATCAGACAATTTATTAATATGTCAGCATGGTATTACACTTATTAACTGGTACTACTTGGTACAAAGTAATTAACTTATATATTAGCAATTATGTATGCACTTTTTTCGTATATACATGAGTTTGATAAACTTGTTTCGAACGGTGAAACTATCACAGCATACTAATCGATCATTGCAACTAACCAAGCATGACTATAGACCCTTGATTTCTACTAAGGTAACAGTGAGTCTATTGATCCTTACAATCCAAATAATACCATGGTACATTAAGCACTGAGTACCGAATGGAGCTTAGATGAAGGGTCTCAATCAAATATATCATACGGGTATGTAATTATTAAATTTACTAGATACTGACAGGTAAATCGCACCAATGCTACAATATAATGAGTTAATTATCCGAAAGTATATCAATCTCTTGACTAAAGCACAATGTGGTAACGTTTTGAAAATATTGTTTTGTATCATAACCTGATAAATAATATTATTGTTATTAGTATACATAGTGTATCAAATGCGGTACTTAAAGGGTTCCACTACTATTAGGTACAAATGCGAATCTCGAGATAAAAAATCACTATTTAAATTATCAGATGGTGAGGTATAATACTTGTATTAGATTAATCTTAGTCATATAATATTTATCAATCATAAAACAGAATGTTTATATTTATAACTTTAAGCAATTGATTACTGGTAATTATCGTCTTGAGAATTTAATAAAACAGCAACAAAATTACAATCAAATTAAATATTAGGTATATTTCTTTATCAAAATTTGCCTGAGAGTACAAACATCATTGATACTCAAAGTAACAAATTGATTGCACTCTCAATTTATTAGTATTAATAAATTGTGAAACCTTGTAGGGTACTATCCAGCCGCTTGGATTTTTCAGTCATTACTAAAAATGATCCACAATTCGGTTAATTTTAATTTTAATTAATAAAAGAGTACAAGAATGAGCCTATTTTTTAAAATTGAAACCAATCAAAGCTGAGCTAAGAAACAATTCCAACAGGTTGGTAGTGCTACTTATAACTAAACATCATGATTGGACTAAGTTAATAATATAAATGGATCATACAATTTCTCTCAGATTGGTACACTACTAAGCTTAGGTCCAATTGCACTTGTATGATAATTTGAATTAGGATATCGTTTAAAATATACCATGTATCTATCGATCAAATCATTTACTGAGTCAAGCCAATTAAAACCAGCGAACCTTAATTAACTGATCAGTAACCTGTTGCACATATATAATACATAAATTTTAACCTATCCAGATAGTCAACTAAATTGCAGTATTGGCTTATTCTTAGTAGTAACTATAGTATACTACCTGGTGATATATAACTGAGATTCCATTCTACATGTAATGGTATTTCATCAATGTTGAAAAAAAATTGAGCGAATAGATCAATTTAACCCCTCATTCAGTTTCAAAAATCAAGACAATTTTAATTAATGGGTGGAGTATAGATCATTTTACAGTTACAATCCAATATAAATGCATAATACATATATTTAAAGCTTAAAATTATACATTGATTGTGTTACTTAAAAACCTTTCAACAAATAAATTTTGGGTGATATTTAAATTGGTCTATCAATGCTATGACATACATAAAACTTTAATAATGAAATGAGGTTGAATTAATTAATTTTGATAATATCGCGAAACGTTCAATAAAATTAATAATATTATTATTAAATATCTTATCATCTAACTATAGATAAAATGAGGGGGTTGTGATGAACTTTTTAATTCAAAGACAATTCACCTTTAAAATATAAGACTAATAAATATTATTGTGACGTTAAAACCATACATATATCGATGTATGGCGCTATATACGCTTCACTGTAAAACGTTTTAACAAATCAATGTATAAAGCTGCTAAACGTTATGCTTTTTCATTGTTGTAAAATTAAGGTGGTTGGATTGCATACATGTATATAAATTGTATGTATTAAAGCACGTTTAGTCTAACGTTCTGATATTTACACGCTTTAAATTATTCAAGCCTGGTAATTTTTTGTAAGCCGAGTGGTAGTACTTGTATACGTATTGTTAGAGAGATGGGATGTCTTGGAAAATTTTAGGCTGCCATTTTTTTTTTTGGTACTTTTCGGCCAAATTTGATCCGGAACTTTAGGATGAAATTTTTTGGTTGTACAAAATCGCATCAGATACTACAGACTGAGTAGCTACTGGTATCGATACTATGTACAAGCTTGGTGATACATCTGATCTAAACAAAATATTCATCCATCATGATTGATCATAATATAAAAGCTTGATGATCGGATTGCAGTCGATATAGAATACAACTGCTGCTGCTAAATCATCAGATACAAAGGATTTAATCAATGATTTTTTTTTTTTGTTTTTGAGTGTCAGGTTATATTTTAAAAACCCTTATACACCTGAAACCGTTAAAATTACCCTGAATGAATTCAAAAGTGAACCGTCCATATATGTCTATCTTTTTGTGATACTTTGTAGGGTTTAGTAGTTCACTGTAGTATAGAAATTATCGATATAGAGCACAAAAGAGCAATTAAAATTATAATCTATACTAACTTAATTTAAGATTATCGTTTTGATCAAATTATCTAGATTATCTAATATCATAAAAATAGCCAGAAAATTTTATAAAGTGTGTATGATCGATTTATTGTAACCACTAGTAACCAATGCTTGGTAGTTAGGTATCATAGATAGACAGAAACATTTGCTAAGCCTCAAAGCAGTGAGATCATTAATGTCTAAAAATATTATATTATTATTCAAGGACATTAAAAACTGAGACTTAGTACAAACACTGAGTTACTTAGTTACATGTATTATTATAATGCTATATCCGATATTATAACTCAATTGTAGCTTGAGTAGGGTGTGGTGCTTTGAAGTAGAGTAATATACAATTTGGTAACAGTCCACCTACCATGGTATGATGATGGTATAAGCGCAACAAAAACATGGTTTTACTCAAGCATTGGTTCATAGTTCTCAAGACATACAATGTTTATCATATCATCATTCTAGAAAAATTTATATTTTTAGAGCTACAATTGCTACAAACTTCTAATGGTCATGTCCGGTCAGAGTACAATATCATGAATTGATATATTTTGTTCAAGGTATGATCAAAAGATCTGACTGATCAATGTGAATTTTAACATTATCAGCTATAGGTGATCTTAAATATAGAGGATCGATAAGACCCGCGAAAAAAAAAAAAATTATACGATATGAACTAAAATGATTCTCTAAACTCATATGATTTATAATGGGTAAGGTTAATTAAAGATCTCGAGCTACTACAATTGGCACAGTCTGATATCATAGTTTAGTTTAGTTTAAATTTAGAATGCTATAAAAAATTGATCTTTGATATACTTGCAACATCATGATTGCAATGATCCCATCATTTATTTTTAGAAAAATTTTGCGCCACTAACAGTGCGGCTCAGATCTTACCTATCGGTATATCTGCAGATGATATATACAGCTACAGCTGGTAGCTAGCAGGCCTGGATTACTTATTTGATACGCCACAATTTGTGTTCTAGGGGTATACCGGTGGCCAGTAGCTAGAAGGTGCTCTACCATATGTCATACAGATACCATCTGTAGCTTACGTATCACATTTAAAAACAATAGTTTTTAGAAACTTACAAAAATGTATACTTTTTATTATAAGTATTTCAAGAGGTTACTGTAGCGCCATATTTTGTGGCTTGTTCTACAAATAGTCTACCACGGTAGCTACCGAAATATATCTATATCGGTCATACAACTATAGATAGTAACCTAAATCAAGTTTCATTTCAAAAGATTTTTTTAAGCCACTGATAACTGCTTCCAGGACTTTTTGATAAGACAAAGTATACTGAGTACAAACATAAACAAAGCCACTATCGTACGTACGAACGTTGCAATGGTGGCGAATTTATCTTGCGTCATGAATTTTCTTTAATTATGGATATCAATAGATTATTATGAGAGCCCTGTTTATCGCAACTTGTATTTGTGTGATTATACTTAAGTCCCTGATCTATATATTAATTAATTAATTAGTATACCCAAAACCAGCAATGACTGTTTCATAACTCAGTACGCATAAATCAACTAATTGTAATATCCATATATTATATATGACAGTAATATGACTGTTGAGGTAGTCACAATAAACTAAATCGACATTGCTAATAAATAGTTTATCAAGATATACACAATCTTATAGGTGATAATCGCCTAGAATGGGATGTTAACAAGATATTATAATCATCATCAAGTCGTAATATTGGATCATAATTAATAGAGCTAATTATTTTTGTTATTATATACGAAAGTAGTTGATATTCAACTTGCGAATCTATTCTGCTAGTTATTAATTTACAATTTCAAAAACGACTATGATGCCTAACGTCAGTAGCTGGGTGTATTTATAGTTTATAATTATAAGATTAAAACACGGAAGTAAATCATCTATCTTTAAGAACTACTGTACCAGGTATACGTGATTATCAGCCAATGATCTTCATATATTTTTTAGATCACGCGTGTTGCGATAGATCTCAAAGATATCTGATCCATTTTAAATTTGAAAAAAATCAACAGCCAATTTCTGATTTATAATATAGCTATCCTGCGTTAGGATTCTACACTAATTTAAACTAATATCTAGAAATAGTTTGACAATTAACCAACCTATATTTTTCAAAATAATTGTCAAAAACTGAAGTAGAAGATAAAAATTACTAAAAAAACTATTAACAGAGAGTCGAGTTTCATGGTTTTCAAAAAATTTCTTTCTTGATAACATCATAACTCATTTAGATTATCTTAGCAATTTGTATATAATACTATAGCTTCAAATTAACTGTAATCAAAGCTAATTGCACATATAATAATAACTATAATACCATGATACAATACCAGCTGTTAACATCGATCACTGTATATATACAGTATATCACATTTTGACATACAGTATATATATGCCGCCAGATCAAATACTAAAGCTTGCCATGAGGGATATAAAGTAAGGCTGATGACTATATGGGTACAATATATCAAAGCCAACTGAACTAATGTCTAATATTGTAATTAACAACTATAGTATACTACTTGTACAATCACAAATTTTAGATGGTTTCAGTGCAAGACGTATTTATTTAAGTCAAAATATTTAGAGATAAACCCAACGACTGCAAAAGAACTTAAGGGTGTACACTTGTATTAGCCTCCAACTTTAATCAAGATTTCATACAAAGTATATATATGTCTATCAGGTACAACATGTATTTGATATATATTATCGATATATATTATCGCAGTAGCTTCAATTAACATTTCAATCATACAAATTTCCATTTGGTATCCATGTTAAGTGTTGTATTATACACTGTACTACACTGTATGCTTAGACTGAGTGTTAGAGGGTGTTATAAATATACATAGAAGTAATATACATATCTATTATGAAGCTACATTACAGTACTACAGTAGATATTACTAAATACATTAATACTAGTTCGATGTTACTCAGTATCGATTATAACTTGTAATCAAAATCAACCTTGAATTCTGTAAATCTCGATCAATGTCTCGAATCTCTAATATTTGATCAATGTTACATGTATCAGATAAAGCTCTTAGAGAGTCTATTATTAAGCATCCTTAAATTTGCCAGCCTAAAGCCAGAGCTTGGAGGCTAGCAGTGTTAATATCGACATCGATCTAAAAAAAAATTGAAATCGATCTAAATTATCCGATTGGTGGCTTTAATAAATTTATACATGTAAGACTTTAAATATTCTAAGTTAGATAAGTTGAGTCTGGTACCTGAGGTGGTGTAATGTTTAAGGTACCTCTCAGGAACACATAAGTAGCATATATATGATTGTATAACATTGAAATATAATCATACAAACATATTGTTGTCACTAAGTTTTTAAACCATTAGTTATTTTTTATTTAGGTCTATTAAATTTCTCATGAGCTGCTAAATGCAGTACCCCAATATAGTAAGAATACAAAAATTAAGTCCAGAAAACCCTGCAACTACACTTGTATAATGTATTATAACTTACTAATTACTCAAGTGTCAACTTGTAGTACTCGTATTTGCCTTTAAGTAACCTGTTAAATGTATTTACTGCAGGTGAATCGAATACAATTTAATGATCAATAATATAATATTACAGGTATTGGTCGATTTGTCATATGTCGTTCAAGTTTCGATCTGATGGCAACAATCCGATCGATTGATACAAATTTAATATTTACAAGTAAATCTATGCTAGTAGCTTTAATTATAGAAATAATAGCTACAATTACTATTATAAAGTTACTGGGCAAGTATACATGTAACAGTATCTCTGTAATTGTACTTGTACATGTATATCGGTTTCAACTCTAATTAGAGTAGATTCAGATGTTTATAACCTCTTTAATTTAATTCATCTTATATATAACTGAATTAAATACATCCGGATATAGCTACCATTACATGTATATGATTTATAGACCAACAGGGGGCTGCAACTAAAGGTCAAATTTCTCAACCTGCTGCATGATTTTGATGATGGGGTAGGCATGTAGACCCTACCCTTACCATTTGACGTAAAAAAAAGGACTCCTTTACAATAGATGTCAAGCTAAGATCATTTCAATGATTTCATTCAGTTTAACCTACACTTATAATATATTCAAAATTCATATCCCAGCTGGGTGATTGTATAATATTGGCACGATACCTACCAGATAAGTGCTTAGATCGATTAATTACCACTGGTAACCTACTCTTTTGAGCTTCAGCCAACCAGACTCGACTCATTTAAATTGATTTAAATACTCTTTAAAATCTCTTTCTAGAACTTTAAATCCAATTTATTGGGTAATTTCTCCCCAAACTGATTCTAGGCCTGGTACGTAACAGCACCATATGCTTGTCTAAACGACTCCTTGATGTAAAAAAAAGTTTACGTATGGTACACATGTTTCAAATTCATATTTTCTCAAATTTGATCCAATCATTTAAATTATTTTAAGAAACTGACTGACTTGAAAAATTTCATGGCCCAATATTATGCTAGATCAGGGTACATTGGGTTGAACTTTTGTAATTATGATGTTTAAAAAAAAGTTTATAATGATGCATAAAATTATAAATAAATCGATGTATCAATTTTTAATTATATTTTATTGATCACCGATAGAATAATAAAATACTTTGAATCAATAATAAACGGTCTCAATGATTTAAAAAATTACCCATCAGTCAGTGTACACCATCTGCTGCCAGGTGTAATAGCAACGCTATAAGTTTCTATAGACACTGTCAACTTAAGATGATATTATGGATATTGTGATTTGTTATGCTTTACATTCTTTTTAATGCTTAAAGAATCGCGTTGTGAAAGGAAAAAATGACGCAGGTTTTACTTTAAATTAAGCTTGTCAAAAATACTCTCACGGCTGTGCATTCTTAAACCAAATCTACCATAAATGGGCAAGCAATGCTCAAGCTCATATTAAAAAAACGCGTAAAATTCTGTCACCCTGGAAATGTAAGCATAAGAATTTTTGCACCAGCACACCCACACCCATCCATAAAACTGGAGATTTTTTTTTTTCAACATTCCAAAGACATTTAAAAAAAAAATAAACCACAAACTCAGTGTTTTACCTGGAAAAATATAATATTGTTTATGCCCAATTAAGAAGTTTTTAACAAAGTAATTTTTTATCATTTACATTCTTGAATAACCCGATTCTGGCTAATATCTGGCTAACTTTAATAAACGAGTAAAATTTTTCCTTTCGCTAAGGCTTTACATTATCATTAAATCGTTTAATAATACCAGTAAATAGTTCGTTTAATTTAGCAAACGTATCTGAGCTTTTTTTTTCCTATTAGCTAGTGTAATAAGCCGGTTTTGATTAGTATTAATTTTGATAAAATAGTATGATTATTATTGTTCAATAATACTACAGTTCCACCTATTATTGAAAAAAAAAAAAAAGTTTTGCTTCCCCCAATCCTATTATTCAACTTTCTACCTTTTTCATTATCACTTTTTTTTCTAATTCTTTAATTAAAAATTGTCTATACCCTTAATTTATTAATACCGATTACCAAAAAACTACGAAATATTAACGACCATTTATTTTAACCAACTAATTAAATTTAGTCTAACAACAACTCACTTTTAGTCATTCGTTCGAATTAAATTAAATACACAGGTTCCCTTGCCTACAATCAAGAGACATTCATTAACTAATTAAACAACTAAAAATTTAACTTATACATTCGTTTTCTAAAATAAAAAAAATTAAAATGGCTTCATTACAACGTTCAAATACAACAAAATCGACAAAATCAATTGGTCAAGATGGATTAGAACGATCTCATACAATTAATATAACAAGAGGTAGTATTAGTGATTGGACATCAGGAGAATGGGTTAAAAGAGCAAATTCATTAAGATCAGCAAAATCAATACGATATAAATATAGAGATGCATCAGCACCCCCTGTTCCAAGTGTTCCAAAAGCTTTAGATATGATTAATTTAGCATTACCTGAGAACATGGATTTCAACAATATCGATACACCACGATATTCTACATTTGATTTATTAAATAGAAATTCACAACAATCTAATATTAATAATAATAATAATTCTAATAAAGGGGACATGACTTGGAAAGCTCCTTTAAAATCAAATAATCCATATAAAAAGGACCCACAAGTCGTTGGTTTAGGGTTATCATATCATCATGAAAACCCATATCATCAAGCATCAAAAACTATTTTACCTAGAAAAACATCAAATGGATCGACAATGAGTACATTAACAAATACACCAAAAACTGTTAATAATAATGATGAATCTTCACCTGGAGAATATAGTAGTCCTGAAACACCAACTTATGGATTGTTGCATAATAGCCCAAAATTAAAACCAAAAGCTGTCACGGCATATACCACCGAGCCGTTTATGCTAGATGATGATTCGGCGTCTGCATTAAATAATCATAATGAGCCGCACAATTCTCAAAATATATTTCAACAAACCAACCACCAAACTCAAAATAATAATAATAATCAACAACATCAAGATCAATCTTATTATCCAGGTGGGATGATTTTCCATCCTGTAAATTCAAATATGCCACAGTATGTTATACTAATACCTTTTTTTTTTTCTTTGAAACTTTGTTTATATTGAAAAAAAAAAAAAGAGAGACTAATTACTAACTTTAAAAAACTAGTTCACTGCATGTTCGTCAATTAGGTACACAAGAACAACAACATTACAACACTACACAAGGAATTGTTCCAAATTATCAATCTCAAGCCGATTCATTATCATCATTTCCAAATAAAAATTCATTATTTCCTATCCCGGCTATATTATCTAACCCTGCATCAGTATTACATCCAACATCGTCTTATACAACGCCGCCACTTACAAATGATGAATCTAATAATTTTAATATTAATAATTCTACAAATCATGTTCCTCCAAAAATTCATATTTCGAATTCACAACAAGATTTTACATTATCATTAAATTCTTCTACAAATCCATCATCAAAAACTCCAAGACTACCTGACGATCCACAAACACCATCATTAGCTAATGCAACTTCAGAATTAGCAGATAGACCACCACAAAAATCATTACCATTACCAAAAATGAGATCAACTAATTCATTATTTAATACAAGGAATCAACATAAAAGAGACCCAACTGCTCATACAATGATGCAATCACCATCAATGGCAGCAGTTGCAGCAGCTAATTATTCACATTTATCACAATCATTTAATTTTAAAAGAGATGGTAGTTCAAAAAGGAATTTTTCAAATCATTCAAGTAATAATAATAATAGTGTTCCATTATTTGCAGTACCAAAATATCCATCATTTCCTCATTTACCATTCAATTTTTTAAGTGATGATAATAATAGACATGATTCAATAAGTTCATCAACATTAGGTTCATCATCTACATTTGATATAGAAAAATCATTATATCAAGATCAATTTGGTAGACCTTTATGTGATAAAAGATTAGCAAGATTATTATTAGCATTATTTTTATTTTTCCCACCATTATGGTTATTAATGGGTACTGGAGTATTTGATGAACCAATAGGTGTTATTCCAAGATTAGAAAAACAATTAGCTGTTATGTTTACATTGATATTTTTCATTGTTGTTATAATTGGTGTTGTTGTAGGTTTAACAGTTGGAATGGGTTAATAATTGATATTGATACTATTTTTTTTTTTCTATTCTGTAATTATTAATACTTTAATTAGCTAATTTATTTATTTATTTTTTTTTTTCCATTATTTAAAAATGTCATGCTCATTGGTGTGAGTCGTCTTTTTTTTATAGTTTATATTCGTTATACTCTCAAAGATTCAAGATATCCGGATTCTCATTTGATCAAAAAAATTATGTTCCTATCGTATTGCATTAGAAACTAATGTATAATGTTGTCATTTTATAGAGTTCATTGACTCAGTCAAAATATCGG
>JAJLUL010000059.1:98283-118340 GCA_030564325.1 Blastobotrys capitulatus | reverse complement strand
ATCCATCCAATGCTGGTCGAGCTGCTGTTACTTCTTTAATTGCTGGTTTAGATGGTCAAATTGATGCTTCTTTGGGAACTATTTTCTCAGTTGCTCATTATGCTACTTTAGGTTTATCTGATCCATTAGCAAACTTTATTTTGGGTCCATTTTTCCAATCTGTTACTGATGGTTTAGAAGTTGTTGTTGGTAATGTTATTGGTGGAGGTATTGATTTAGCTATGTCACCAGTTACTGGTTCATTACAAAAGAATATCCAAAAAATGATTCAACAAGGTAAAGCTTATAAGATGAACACTTCCAAATTAGCAAACTTGAATCAACAGTTGCAAAACAATTTACCAAGACATTAAATGATATGATAATCAGCTTATTTTTATTACTACCAATGGGGTTTACTTATTTAACTTTCTACTATTGATTTTTTGATCATTGTATTTTTTATATTCTATTTTATGTATTATTAGCATTTTATTTATTTCAAAATTTTTCACTTTTATTATTTTTTTTGCTTATAATTATTATTTATTGGCTAACTAGTTATGATATTAATAGAATTGATAGATTAAATATTTTATTATTTTTTTAGTTAAAATTGTCCTTTTTCTAGCCTTATTTTTATTATATATATTCAAAGTAGTAAGGTGCTCTTTGAACTTATTCCAGCTATATGCACTTGTAGATTTTAAAAAGAAAAATAAAAAACTATATGTACAGCCACGTGTGATCAATACCACATCACTATAGCTTTTATAAATAAAAAAAAAATATTATTAAAAAAAAAAAATTAAATAAATAAATAACTTATGCTATATCAAGAATCTTCTCATCATCTTTTTCCAAACCAAACAAATCGCCTAGTTTATCACCAACTGAAGATAATTTATCAACTGACCAATTACAAACAATTTCTTCCAATCTTCCAAATACCCAATTTCTTAAATAATCAATTAATGATAACATGAAAAATACTAATAAAGGTTGAATAATCCCAATAAAATAAAAAAATGGACTATCATAATGTTGTTCTAATCTTAATAATTTTTTCCATAATAAATTTCTAATTTTATAATTATCATGAATAACATAAATACCAAAAGTTGTACTTGCAATTAAATTAATGAATTTTTTTTGACCCAAATCTACTTTAATAAAAAATAAAAATAATGGAATTGCAACAGCTAAACTCATTGGACCATAATCAGTAGCAATTAATAATAAATTCCCCATATTACCATGACCATTTAATTGAACAAAATCATTCTTGTTATTACAAAAATACATTAATGTTACAAGTGCTAATAAATTCATTACCATTGTAACAATAAACCACCAAATAGCTTCAATTTTTTCAAAAACTTTTGGATATTTTCTGAAATAAGCTCCAAATAAATATAATACAAAAACAACAGTACTTCTTGTCCATACCATTCCATGAAGTGAATGAGTGAATGAAATATATTTTGGTATTGTCATTGTTAATAATAATACTGTTAAACAACCAGCAAATTGTCTTTGAGTTAAACCTTTAATTGCTGCTGATAATATTGGTGATACACACATTGCAAAAATATAAGTTGTAACATACCAATATTGACCACTAACTACTGGCAAAAATTGTTTAATAAAATCATTATAAGTTAAAGGTTTTTCATAAAAATGAAAAAAAATCCCAATAGTCCAAGTAATTGATAATACTTTGAACCAAACTCTTAAAATAGTTAATAATTTTACAGGTTTTGTACAAGCAAAATATCCAGTGATCATTAAAAAACAATGAACACCAACTTTACCAATACCTGACATGTATGAAATAAAAATATGTTTTAATGTATGCAATTTTATAGGTTGATCTTTATTTGGGACATTTCGATCATTAAACCATCTATCTTTCATTGTTTTGCCCCATTCTGTTTGTTGATAACAATGGAAAAATACAATTGAAATCATTGAAATTACTCGAAGTAATTCAATATTTGAGTTTCTTGCCATTTTGTTTGGATTTTAAGTGACAATTTGATGAATTTGTTTTGCTTAAATGGAATAAATGATAAATTTTGTTGTTTTTGGAATGCGATGGTTAGTGGTGATGGTAGTTTGATTGTTGAGAATTTTCTAATTAAAGAATAATTAACTGAGTAAATGAATTATGAGTGAATGATAGGAATGAATGAAGAATTTAAAAAAAAGTTGAAACGACAAAAGGACTTAAATTTAAAATCAAAAAAATTAAGAAACAATTTAAAAGCTTTTTATAAAAGAAGAATTTTTCTCTCTCTATGGATATTTATATAAGATTTAAGAAAAAAAGGGACAATCTACAAGCAGTAATAAGTTACAATAAAAGAATAGTCTATATGGTAAAGATATAAGTAGAGTATTAGATACAAACTGTTGAGATATGATGTATACCCTTTTTTTTTTTTGGTGATACACTTCTATTTTAACTATATTCGTAGGTTAATTACAGGATTCTGAAATAATTCTGAGGCCTTTAAAATGAAAATAAGCAGGAATTTCGAAACGGCTGAAACAAATATTAAACATATTGGCTGAGTGATAGATACCTTTAGCACAGCTTGAAGGTGATACAAAACGTATGATTAAAGTTTCAATATATTTCGGCTGTCAAATTTTAAATCCGGCCTTTAAGCCTATCGAAAAAAATTCTAAAAAAAAATTTTTATTTTTTTTTCAAGTCTTATTTTTCAAAAATTGTATGTGAACTTCTAACTGTAGACTGATTTTTCTCTCCTTAATATTTCTGTGATTAGCCTTTTTTATGAAACAAACAATAAAAATCAAACAGGGTTTTTGTTGATATATACCCTTGAAATTTTGAACTATTAAGGCTTTATATGTAATTAATAATCATCATAAACTTTTTGATAGTTTATATAATTAATATTTTACCTCAAAATCTCATGAAATGTATTTATTAAAATAACTTAAACTTCTCCACTTATCGAAAAATTCTTAGACGGTCTGCATACTTATAAGCGATATTTTTACGAGTCTAGTTCTACCGCATTCTATTGATTATTGATCGAACGACTTTGTGTTGTATTATTATTAAATTTTTACCTTGAGTAATGTTTAAGCACTGAGAAGCTTCCGATCCGACTCGACCAAGAAATTTTTTTTTTTTGCCAGATTTGGTAAAAAGTTAAAAGGCCTAGATCACCACGTGTTTTAGTGCACCAAAATAGTAGTACCAGGTAATACCTTAAAGCTTACACCGGAGTTAGTACTTGTACCTGCAGTTGCACTTTGCCTTAGAACGATCTGTAACAAGGCTTTTTAAATCACCAACATGAAAAAGTCAGTCAATATATATATCTAAATACTTCTCTTTTCGATGACAATGACTATAATATTATGATAGGAAATAGCTAGGACCACACCTGTATTAAAGTAGTTTTTTCTTCTTTTATTTTTAAGTTGTTAATTAATCATAGAAGTCGCGATCGATATCTATGTACATGTAGTCATTTTCAAGAATAAAGTTTGATAGAGATCGGGTTATAGCCAAATTAATGATGGCTGAGATGAGATGTCAGGGTACAATAATATATATTAATCCGCAAACGGTAAGCTGATCGGATCTTATAGGCTATTGTATATATTCTTAGATCTAGCTTATACATGTTGCAATTGAGTTAATTTATTTAATGTTCCTAGCGCTCAATTTGTATCTGATATTATGATATAGCTTGTACAAGTACAATTGTCTAAGTAAATATATATATTACGATCGATAGTACAGTGCTACTTGTACTTGGGATTTTTGTACTTAATAGATTTTCTCCAGTGCTACTAGCTAGGGTACTTGGAAGATCCGGATTTTAATACAAAGATCTTATCGTATATATATTGATAGAAGAAAACTCTTAAATGGTCTCGATCGCTATTTGATTCTAAAAACATTTCTCCAATATATATATTTATAAGAAAATTTGTAATCCAATTGATAGATGGACGTACAAGTACTTGTACAAGTGAATAGACTAGGTAAATAAAATGGTGTTGTTTCTGTTGATTTAAATTCTAATTAGAACTCTCCGATTAATAATTAAAGAAGTGGCATTGATTCATGACAAAGATATGACTGATAAAGATATCGATGTGTTGTTCAGATAACAAGGCATGAAGTAGTTTCAAATAAAAAATGTAGTTAGAACTTGCTGTGCTAATATACCAGCTGTATATTATTATAAAGGATACCTGGTGCCAGGTATCTTGTAAATTAGTCCACAGAAGTTTCAGGTTGACATTTTTTGTCTTACATATATCATCATCATTATTTTTTTCATTTCCATATCGACAATTGATTAATCATGAACATGAATACACACATTGCCCTTATAATTAGTTTAATAAATTATGCCATGGTATACTATTGACATTAAATTTAAAGCTTAATGAACTAGCGCTATTATAAAAAAAAAAAGTACTGATTGATTAATTACTGATTACTACCCTTGAGTATATATATAGACATTTCCCGCAGGTATATATATATATAGATACTACCGTGCACAGGTAACGTTGTAATTCATTAATTGAGGTATATTATAATAGATATTTAATGACTCTGTATACAATTTAACGCATTCGGTAATGTAAACGCGTTGAACCTTATATATACATGTATATAGTATATACCAGTGGCCATATGTATTACTGTACATACATGTACTACTGGCCCGGGAGGCTTCAATCAGGGCTAATAAAAGAAAGTAGGATTAGTTAAGGTATATAAATTATTATTATTATTAGCATTAATACTGGTTAAAATCTCTAATAATTAATTGGGTTTTATACTACAGAATTTACTTTCAAATATTCCTCATCGTCTAAATCCCCTCAAATCATCTAAATGTATGAGACAAATTCTTGATCAAAAACGAGATGTGACTAGATCAAAGCTTATAAGTAGCTCTATAAATATATGACTTATATAGTAGGTCCTTGAAAATATTTGATTTTATTAAAAATCCCCAATTCTAACTTTCAATAGACATTACAATGAAAAAAAAAAAAAAATGAAAAAACAATTAATGCATTAATAAATAAATAATAAGTTATAAAAAAAGTTAAAACTAATAAATTTCTTTCTCTTCAACTTCTAAATCCAACATATCACCAAGTTTATCACCCATATTAACTAAATAATATTCCAATTTATTAACAATCCAAGTTTCAACTTTATCTAATAACAATGATCTTAAATATTCAACACCACATAATATTAAAAATAATAATGCAGGTTGTAATAAAACAATAGCATAAAACCAAGGATGATTATTATAAATTTGTAAAGTTAAAATTTTTCTCCATAAAATATTTCTTAATTTAAAATTATCATGAATAATATAAACACCAAAAGTTGATCCACCTAAAATATTAATAAATTTTGATGGTGGTAATTCTAAATTTCTAAAAAATAAAAATAATGGAATTGCAACAGCTAAACTCATTGGACCATAATCAGTTGCTAATAATAATAAATTACCCATATTACCATGACCATTTAATGTAACAAATTCATTTCGATTATTACATAAATATCCTAAAGTATAAAATGCAATAATATTATTAATAAACATAATTAAAAAAAACCACCAACATGAAATATTTTGAAAAACTTTTGGATATTTTCTAAAATATGCTCCAAATAAGTATAATGTAAAAACAATCATACCTCTTGACCATAACATTTTTTGAGTTGGTTGATATAATGGGAAATATCTTGGTAATGTTAATAATGTTAATAAAATACATAAGATACCAGCAAATCTTCTTTGTGATAATTGAGTAATTGAATGAGCTAAAATTGGTGAAATTGACATTATAAAAATATGACAAGTAACATACCAATATTGACCAGTTAAGATTGGATCAAATAATTGCATTTTTTCATTATATTTTAAATTTTCTTGTTTATAATAATAAAAATATAATCCAATTGACCAAGTAATTGTTAATACTTTAATCCAAATTCTTAATATTGATTTTAATTTAATTGATTTATTATATGCAAAATAACCAGTGATCATAATAAAACAATGAACACCTGCTTTACCAATTCCTGATAAATATGAAATAAATACATGTTGAAAATTATGATGAATAATTGGATTTTTTTGTGGTGGTACTCCTCTATCATTAAAATAATTTGGTTTCATTGTTTGATTCCAATCTGTTGTCATAAAACAGTGGAAATATACAATTAATAACATTGAGATGACTCTCAATAACTCAAAATTTGAATTTCGAGCCATTATGCTAGTGGTTTTATTATGGTAATTGGATTTTTTCGAGATGTTCTGTAATGGGTCGATAATTGGTTTAATTAGAAGGAGAGAAGAGAAAAGTGCAGATTAAAGGTTTTAAATACTTCTTTTTCACTAAATTTTTTTTTTTAAAAAAAAAAACAATATTAAATTTCTTGTCGATCAACTTATTTAGATTGGCGGGGTGCAAGCGTTTTTTGCTTATTATTATTATTATTTTTTTTTTTTTGAGATCTAAAAAGGATGTTTTGAGTCAAATAAGTATCACTTCTTTTGTGCAAATTTTTTTTTCTTAAAGACATTGTGAAAAAAAAAAAAAACTACAGAGTTGATCTTTTATCTTGAATTGTGATAGGCCTAGGGCAATTGTTAGAAATTGCTTTGAGTTGACATCCGAATATCAGATATCTATCGATATATCAAATTTATTACATATAAGGCATTGTTTGAAAAAGACGTTATCAATGGTTTCTTGTGTACTGTAATATTACCAGTACTTGGTAGTATTATTTAATTGTCTAAACTTAAGCCGTCACTAATTTTTATCATACATTTAAGATATTGCCATTACGTATAATGTACCTGAATTCCGATCTACGATTTCATATATATATGCCTTTATAAATTGGTTAACATATGAATTGCTAATTGACTTCTAATAATGTACAAGTATACGTACAGTCTGATAATATTCTATAGACATATAATTCCGAAAATATTAATCTCATCCTATAGGATAATGATAGCCAGAGATAATTCTAGCCTGGAGGTTGTGGTTGTGGTTGTGCAATTAGAGGTATAGACTATTACATTATTTGATTGGTTTAAACCCTCAATACCAGTACTTATAGACCACATAATGGAACCTCGCTACCTGATTAGTACTCGATCACAAAGCCAGTAAAAAAAGTGCAGCAATAGACAATTTTGCAGCCATAATGACACTTATTGAACAATTTAAATTCCAAGTTATTTACAAATAGTTGTGGGTCATCATTTACCCATTTACCTTGGTACAACGCGTAAATACGTTATATTATATTATATCATTTGTTATAAGAGCTTAACGAGCAATTTCAGTATTAGAAAAATTTGCCAAGCCCTTTTTTTTTTGTTAAATGCATTAAGATGCATCTGCATTGAACATCGATCAGGAACTCAGCCCAGCTCTGATCATTGATTTAAAGAAGAGAAAAAAAAAACTTTGAAGTGGAAGTTTTTTTTTTTCTTCTTTTCTTCCCAATTACCACAGAAAAATTACAAAAAGAAAAATTCAGGGGGTTGTATTACGATGATTTAAAAAAAATATTGCTCTTAATAGATCAAGGTTTTCCAACTGACTATCCATATTATATCGTTACACCAACTATAGAAAATAAAAGTATTCACAAAATTATGAGAATTGAAAATTTGTTTATAATGTTTTAAAGTTTATTACTGTTCTAAGCATGGACTAAATTATTATTACTTCTAGAAGTTGATTTAAGATTAAATTTTAAAGAAAGATAAAGCTTTTAAGCAAGCTTGGACCACGCGAGCCGATCTCGGTTCATAAAAAACTTTTTTTCCTTCTACATACACAGCCAGGTAAAAAGCCGAAAAACCGGTTTAAGCGCAGGTTGGGACGTTTCTACTGAAAAGCCACTAACAAATCGATCAGAGGTCTAGCTATCCATATAGCGGATAGTGTTTGCTGAAGCTCAAAGCTTATAGGCTAATTAGTACATGTAGAAATAGTGTACTGAGTGCCTTACGTCAAATTAATCTTGTACACTCAGCATATGATGCTCACACTGTTTGATTTTGAATTAGTTATTTCCACCTCCTGAGAGAATGTAGAATTAGACATGATACAACCAGTTAAGCTTAGCTAAGTGATTAATAATTGGTACCTGAGGTTACCACAGTACTATGATTACATCAATCGATCTATATGATATCAGTAGTAATATTACATTATTGTAGTACAGTGGTAAATCATGCCAGGATCGAACCAAAAAATTTTGGACCTGACGATCAGTTACCAAACACCTTTAAGTCTATATTACGTACAACTGTATACTATGATTACCACTGGTGTATGCGCATAACATAGTAATTACCGGTAGGGACCAGTTGAAATACCAGGTAAATTGCATGCCCAGTTCTCGATCTAATTGCTGTAACCCATTTTTTTTTTTTTTTTTTTTTTTTTTTTCATGGTTGGCTGATGTAAAAACCTCGAAATTATAACTTCAAAGTACTGGCCCGGGCCTGGTCTGTGCAATAAATCGATCAGTTATATAATACAGTATACAAGCCTCGATGGCATATAGCATATATAACTAGAAGGAAAACTGTAGATATATAGTTATAATTATAAATTAATACGTACTAATTTCATACTATATGTATACCATTGATTATATATAGACGTGTGGTAAATTAATTAATTAAATTTATAATGTTTAAATTTAAATTTAAATTAAATCCTTTTAAATTGCAGCATATGTCGGTTGGGCCCCTGAAATGTAGCCAAGAGCTGCAATTGCAATTAATCAATTGCAATTATACCGGTAACTGATCATAATGATTTGACATGCAAATTTAACCTATTAGTTAATTATAAACTACAGTGGTTATGTTAATTAATAAAATTACAATATTCTGATGTAGTCGTCACTACCGCAGTAGCTAGTATTCAACGCGTAAAATTTAACCTTAAGCAATTGTAGAACATATATACAGTATATATACTGCTAATGTTATACTATACAGATAAATTAATATATAATTATATAATATTGTATAGACTATGCTGCTGTACTATGTGGCTAATCTATATATATATTTATGAAGCCAATTTATAATTACCCATTGGTCAATTCAAAAGCTCAAATATATACATATATTAATTAATTGACTTCTACTGACAGTTCCAACATGGATACAGCTGATCTAGAGTTTAGAATATAAAAACATTGGGTATCAATTTATAATATAAAGCTTGGCTGACATAAAATGTCCAGCTGTCTTAGCTAGATTTTGACAGGTTCATATGGCCACCAAACGTCAATATTTTTCTTACGTTCATAAGTTGTCAGATTCTGTCCATAGAGACAAATATAATATATATATACGTGTATAAATGTTGCAATTGATTAATAATACTGTATAAATATCCGGAGCGATACTGTGTATATACATTATGTTTACATGTGCATACCATACATGTATAATTAATTGCAATTGTATATATATACGTTCTTCAACGATCGTGATTTCACTTATTCAACATGTATATAGATATGATGGTTGATTGATAGCGACCGATTGTGAAACTATAAAGTACTTTGAGTATTAATAGTGACCAATTGTAAAATGAGTTAGTATATATCAATTGCCATTGATCCAGCTTTATAAATTTCAAGCTCATATATATACAAGGGTATTAGAAGTTGTAGACGTAACCACCTATCTATATATGATATCGCAATATGTGTATTTTATACCAGCTAGCCAGCTGCCATGTCTAAAATTTCAACACTAGCCAATTATAAATTTAAATCTTTAATTCCCAAACGCTAACCTACAGTACTGTAGGTACCTGGTATAATATATCGAAAATAACATTACTGATAGGCTAATGTATAAACAACCAATAGCCTATAAGTCAATTAACCAACCTAAAAAATAAACACGAAGCTTTTCATTGGAAGCTTCTTATTCACTTGTAGTGTCGCGGTAGTACTTGTAGTGTCAGTGTACTGCTAGCTACTGGTAATCTAAGCTAAGTATCAGTGGTACTGTAGTATCAAAAACTTCGGCATTTAAAACTCACCGATAATTCTTACAACAGCTTGAGAGGCAAGAGAAAATTTTTTTTCTTCTCTCCGACCAGTTCACCGATCAAAATTTTATTACAAGCTTGGCAAATTGATGATGAAAAAATGAATCAACGCCTAAAACAATGTATCATTAATACTTTTAATAATACATGTAAATTGAGCTTAATTTTTCCTAATATTTATAGATATAACAGTCGAAAACCGTTATAAACTAATAATTAACTAATTTGTACCTGAATGGTGCTATTAACAATAAAAAACCTCACTGTGCTAATTATAGATTTGTTGATATAAATTTATTTTAATTACATGTAATACTGTGTCTGAAGCTTTAACCTTAACTGGGCATAAAAGAATTTTTTTGCTCGGTAATAGGCTGTCTCCGAAAAAGACGGGAGGTTTTAGATGGGATCAGCCGCACCAGATCTATTTTTTTTTTTTTTTTTAATTCCGATAAGATCTATCGATCTACCTGGTACAGCTTAGTTTTTTAAATCATCTTATCGATCAAACGGTCCCATCTATCCCGATACACAATCCATTTTTTTTATAATAATATTGACACATAACACGGACAATAATCAAAATTGAAAAAGCTTTCATTGGTTAGTTTACAAAAATAATTTGCAGAACATATATGTAAATTAATTGATTAATAACGTTACAGATTGTGTATGATTAGTAGGAAGTTGGCTCATTGAAGTTGGGCCATTGAGAATATTTGTTACACCAATAGTATGTTTACTATATTTCTACATTACATTGAGATGTAATTAAAATATTTAATGCTACTTATATATAGAGCAGCAACTACAAAATGTGGTAGTACCTGGTACACCAAGGAGCCTAACTCTGACTTTCCCTTACATTTTTTACATTTTTTGTTTAATTTCCTCATGCGAAGATATAGACATGTATATATACATATGTATACATGTATATATATATTTTTTTTGTTTCTACTGTAATGTTGCAATTACAGTAAGATCAGATATCCATCGGTACGTAGTACTTAAGAATACTCGAAGACCCTGAATTACATATACAGGTATGCATCCTTAATTAATATTTGAATCTTTAAGCGATAGGAAGAGCTTGCTATACTACTATCCATTACCAGAAAAATTTTTCTTTGTATCTACACAGTTGTATGTAGATCTGAAAAACTTTCTTAATTTGAAATAATCACTGAACTACAGTATAGTTAATTTAAGTAAACAAATTATGTTAACAATCCATCCCATCCTGGGCTTTTTTGATCAAATTTGATTCGGATATATGTACACACATTTTCAAACGCCTTTCTGGATCTTATATATGCTTCCTGCATATGTATATACCATGGTACATATATATAAACCAAAAATAATATTATCAATTAATTATTTCAAAGGAACCCTATATATATGCTAAGCTATACCCAAGTGCATAAGAACAAAAGTCCAGGGAATGCTTAATAGACCCAGGTTTAAAAATCTTCCAAGTTAAACACATCACAGCAATTACCAAGTCAGATATACAGTGGGTATTTAATCGATTAAGGCGACTTTAAATGTCAGTATGATATATGGGTATATCATAGTTATAATTACAATTGATCACCTCGGAATACATTTCTATATATAATTAGTTAACGAGTCTATAAAGAGTCATCGTTTCGGCCCTACCATATATACATATATAATACGATTGTCAGCGTTATTATGTTCCAATTTAAAAAATTTGCAAATAAAATTATACATATTTTTTAAAAAGGTGAACTCTATTTTCAAATAACGTTTTAAGGTTGACTCAAAAATTCTAATCTTTTTTATCCCTCAAAAAGGATTCTCTAGAGCTGAGGAATGTAATCGGATGGTTTATGGAATACTACAACCAAATTTACCATAAATATGTACTGTATATGTTATACAATTGGTTGGCCAGCTTGTTATTGATTATATTCTGTATACCATCTGTCTAGATCTGTTGTATGTATATTCAACAGTACCATGATACAGTGTAGATATGCAATTTGAAACTTAGCTTAATTATAATTAATTAAGGTTTATTAGATGTCTAACGAAAATTTTTAAAAAAGTCCAAGATCAATTGGTAACTTAATTAAGTCTGCCTCTATATTTATATGCTACCACTGGTAAGTACCTTGTATATCCATCCGAGATGCTACCCTAATTGCTGTATAATAGCACCTTATATAACGTGTATACAGACCTTCCAGCTGTCAAGAGCACATAAATAGATTCAAAATAATAACTATTTGATAAAAAACCCAGCCTTGTTTACCAGGTAAATTATAATCTATTAGATATTGCATTTGCTTTATGGTATGTCGACCTATCAAGTTATACAAATTGTACGCGTATCGATAATACAGTTCTAAGATTACCTATTTTTTTTTTTCATATGCAATTCAATTCACGAAAACAATATCTCCCCACTCTTACCTTAACAATTTGTAAAACAAAAACAATACTAAGCAAATCTACCATGGTATGTGAATATTTTTTTGTTTTGTATTATATTTTATTAAAAAGCTTGTCTTTATATTAAATATTTCGAATGTTTTTTTTTTTTTTTTCCCTGAATAATTTAGCTAAGCATACAATTATGCATGTAAGCATGGGATAATAAACATCAATGAATCAAAAAAAAAAGATCCCTTGGAACTATCGGAACATTAAAAGTTGGATTCTCCGTTATGGAAAATGTTTTTGATCCGGTAGCCGCGGATTGTCTTTTTGACTAACCGAGCCTTACTGATGCTTGGTTAAGCTAAACTTGGGCTACCAGGTAGGACTCTCCACATGTACCAGTGCTTAAGCTTGGGTTATTGAACCTTTGATTCCGATCGGACTCCAATATAGTTAATAATCCATTATCAACTTAGGATCCTTTGAGCTTTTTGCGCACTGACACATACTATGGATATAAAGACTAGTGCTGGTGGGTGTGGGCCTGAGACTCCGGATAACCGATTCTCCATCAGATTCAGTGTATTCTTTTTTTATCAATCCGGATAGCTATTATATATTATAGACTTAAATAGACTTAAAATATATCGCGGATGTAAAAAAAGGGAACCAATACGGCTGAAGTGTAAGTCCTATAGACCTGTTAAGATTCCAAATTGGGAATATTAAGTGTTTCAAATACCTATAGAGATCTAAGCTTAGATCTCTGTGTTCATTTTATCCTTTTTATTGTTCTGAAAAGAAAAAGAAGGATGCGGTTGCCAACATGCATCAAATGCGAGCTCTATACAGTCGTTTATAATCAATTTTCAACAAGGACCATCTCTTTCTGCAAGTTATTACCTGGTAGTTGTGAAAAGAAAACTGAGATTTATTTATTAATCGATCTATCGATTCATGAGATTTCCTTATAATACATTATATTATTATAATATATATTTTAATTAATTAGTTGGATAATTTAAGCCCTATTTCCCGAAATATGGATAAAAAATCTATATGTATGATTATAATCATACATCAAATATAGTAATAGTACGATTAGTTCTACTTTAAAAATACATCCATATATGTATCATATTCATATATAGGCTATAGTTTAAACTTTATAAGCTTCCAACATACTACTAATGAATGCGTGTATGCAACTTATATTTGTAGAATCATCCCACCAGCCGTATACTCAAACTATACAATAATATAATATGTTCTTTATTTGATATATATATATTGTAACCAGATTTAACATAAACTACTACATGTATAGATATTTTGTACATCCATACATGTCATGGCACTTACCATGGCTGCATCTAGGGCTAATTAAAATATATAGATGAACAAGGAAGGTACAATCTTGTAGCTATAGCTCTAATTAATACGTACAAGACTACAGTACACCTGGTAATTAACCAATAGGGTAAAATAATTACAACCTGAATAACTTACATTAATTTGATATACGTCTGGATGTATTGTTATAATAATGTATCCACAAACCTCAGGTGCCATGGAATAATCATAATAAATTGATGATTCATCATTTCGGAAAGCACTGTATTGAGTAACAAGGAGCAATGACGATCAGGAACTTAGAAATTTTAAATTTAGTTTTGTTTTTTCACTACAGTAGATGATGCAGGTGTAATATTATAAGAGTTGAATTGAACATTTGTATAATCCCAGCCGTCCTATAGGCTGTTTGAAGTAATTGAAAGTTATATCATCCTCTGATATTGGAGCACTATTATTTATTTTTGTAACTATATAAGGACTACGGTAACAAGCGTTAACGTTATAATTACTACAGACTACAGCACTTAAGATAATTTTCTAAATCGATATAAATGATAGATACGTAATCTTATTTTAACTTGCATGCGTCCTTTAAATTTCGTATGTATCATGTAAATCATTGAAATACACGTTACCAATATTGTTATAAAGTTAAGATTTGGAACGGGATTTACCATCCATGGATGATTTTTAATTCATTATAGGTGCTTATCATCATAACATTTATTAACCATATCTTAAATAAATTATAGTTCAAGTGATCTTTTGATTCTATTTTTCAAAGCTCAGAACCATTCGAATCAGTACAGTTCAACAGAGGTTTTGATTTATTGATATATGGTCAGATATTTATCTTTTAGACATTATAAATGATATCCATGAAAATGACAATCTATAGACTTTTGGCAGCCTATAGGGCTGTAATTTCTATAGTATCAGATACAGCCCCATAAATGATTAATGTCTTTTTAAAGCAACTTCATAAATCATGATCTCAAATTTACATTTCATCCCTTATAAATAATTAAATGCTTATCAAAAACTTTCCCAAGAAAACCGATAACTTATTTTAACTACTTAAATTGATATTAAATTTGTTAATATTTTTATCAGGGTCTTTTGAAAAATTTTCATCAAAACAACCATTGATAATATTGTAACTATTTAAATATCATTGATAATAATGACTGAATATTTATAGATTGATTTTTTTTTTGAATACTGTAGAACGTGTAAGAATGATCATAAAAATTAGTACTGCATAATAAGACATCATCATGCGTCCCCCGCCACAAATAGACTTTTCTATGAGGTTGTCAACATGACCGCTCCTAGGCTTAAAACACCAAGAAAAATACAAGAATAGCTTGGTGGTCTCTCACTGACCAAATCCTATAAACAACCTTATCACGGCTTAAATCCTAAGACTACCGATACCGGTACCGGCTACCGACATCCTACACTATTTGAAGATTTTCTAGAAAACTCGTAAAAAAAAAAAATTTTCGTCTTCATTTACGCGTTGATTTCCAAAAGTTGCTATTTAATTGATTTAGTGCATAAAAAGGTATAAACATTTACAAATAAAAAAAAAAAAAACAATTTGAATGAATCCTAAATTTAGTCTACAACAAAAACCTTTAAATAGGTGAAATTGTGAAAATTTTTATTCTTTTCAACGGTTGTTTTGTCCCTTAAATTTATTTTTTTTATAATTCAAAAAGCGCTTTGATAGTTTTGTTTTTTTTTTTTAAGCCGTTTCAAAATCCTTTATCTGGAAGCTGAAACCGTGGCTGTTCAAGCTTAATCAGGTAGGTCTTTTAGACCTCTCTATACATATTTTTTTTTTTTTTGTTTTTGTACACTGTAGATCTTTATCATCAATCTCACCCTGATCAATTCAAATCTTTTTGACTATAAGATAATATTAATAAATATTTGATCTCTATTAATTCTTTTAAGAATATCTTGAAAAAAAATATATCCAATAAAAATCGAGATTCTCAATAAATATGACCGATAGCCAGCTTAATATATAATGTGGTTCAGCCCCAGCCTCTCTTTAAAACTCTCTTTAAGCTTTGCTTATTTTATCGGTCCAGTCGGTGGTTATCGATTTTCGATTAATAATTATCAAAAAATCGCAAAAGCAAAAAACAAAAAACATGATTTCACAAGCCGCATGCCATGAAATAACATTGCGCATGCTTTCATGATGATGTATCCCATAGTTCTATCATGCTTCATTACATCTTTAACCTACTACTTGTAACCAGCCCAACCTAGGATTTTGTTATGTGTTCATCCATAACAAACTAAACGCTGAAAGTTTTGTAGAAGCTTGGAATTTTTTTTTTTCCACGATTTATTTTTTTTTTTCTAATTATAATATTCCATCATAATCATCTAGCTTCTACACATTCAAATGTTCATAATGACAAATTGATCTTCAATTTTAAACGCTGAACTTTTACTATAAATTATATAAATATTCCACAATTTCCTTCAAAAAAAAAATAATCTTTTTTTCAGTCCTTTTTTAGAATTTTTATAAAGAAAGTTGTTAAAAAAAAGTTTTTCTACTATATACTAATCATAATAATCAACAACAACAACAACAATACTTGTATAATAGAACATACTAACTTTACTTTTTCTTTTTTTTTTCATTCACAAAAAAAGTTTTGACAATTTATAAGGTTCGAAGAATAAAAAATTTTAAACTTTCTTTTTTTTGTTGTCTCATAACGGTTATTGAAACATTTCGCACTTGAACGATTACAAGAAAAAAAAAAAAAAAAAAAAAAAATAGTCGGATCTTACGGTATTAGGCAGTTAAAGAAGAATAAGAAAGTATATCAATACCTTTTTATATAAAAAACTAAAAACATCCATCCATTTTTTTTTTAAAAAAAAAGCTTTTAATTTAATAATAAAATAATAGAATAAAATGGTATATTTAAAAACATCACGCAACAATAACTGTCCAATTTATCCACCAACATGTTCAAAATATGATGAAAATAATTTAGGTAATTGTAGTGGAGTTGAATTATCAATAGTATTAGTTGAACCAACAATATATTTAAATGGATTACAAAAACATGAAACTAAAGAAATGACACCAGCAATGTTAAGAGGATCATTAATTGTTAGAATAACAAAATCAACAAAAATTAAAAATATTTCTTTAAATTTTAAAGGAATATCAAAAACAGATTGGCCAGAAGGAATTCCACCAACAAAAGTTGATTTATCAGAAACAAAAACTATTTATTCACATATTTGGCCATTTTTTGATTCAACTATATCAAATAAAGCAGAATATTCATCAGGTGCACATTTAATTCGATTAAATAATCATGATAGAAAAAGTTTATTTGCAACAAAAAGAAGTGCATCACCACCACCAACTAGATCAAGAATTGATTTTGAACATTCATTAGCACCAAATAGATCATTTTCAAAACAAGAACAACGAGAAGAAGATATTCATAATAAAAAATATAGAACATTTGAACCAGGTGAATATATTTATAATTTTGAATTACCAATTCCTCATTCAATGCCAGAAACTATTAATACAAGTTATGGAACTGTTAAATATTTATTAGAAGCCAATGTATCAAGATTTGGAACATTTAAATCAAATGTTAATGGAGAATTAGAAGTTCCAGTTATTAGAGCAACTAGTTTTAATGATTTAGAATCAGTTGAACCAATTAATATTGAAAAACGATGGGAAGATCAATTAGCATATAATATTGTTATTGCAGGTAAATTATTTACAATTGGTCAACATATTCCAATGAAATTTGATTTTAAAAAATTAAAAAATGAAATGAAATGTCATAGAATTCGAGTTTATTTAAGTGAAAATATTGAATATTATTGTCGAAAAAAAAAAGTTAGTAGAGTTGAACCAACAAGAAGATATTTATTAAAAGAACAATTATCATCATATGGTATGACTGGTGATATTTTACAAGATGATTTAAAATATGATTATAAAGTTTATATTCCAACTAGTTTTGGTAATAAAGATTTATTACATCCAAATTCTACATATGAAAATATTAAAATTCATCATTGGATTAAAATTATTATGAGATTATCAAAAGTTGAAAATAATAAAAGAAAATATTTTGAAATTTCAATTGATTCACCAATTTCATTATTACATAAAAATTGTGTTGATAAAAATTTGGAATTACCAAAATATACTAGACCATCATTAGCAAGAAATCCTTCATCAATTGGTATTCCAGTTCCACCTTATTCACCACCTGCATATTGGACTACTATTGGTGATAATACTAGTAGTAGTCGATCAAGTACATCAAGTGATGATGATAATAGATCAAGATCAGATTCAACTGCCACCACCACTTCATCAGATACTGATTATTCTAATGAATCAATGAATCAACATAATGAAAGTATTCAACAAATTCATAAATATACAATCAGTAGAGAATATCCTTTCCCTACTGTTAATGATGTTGATATTCAATCAGAAACAAATTTAAAATCTTCTAAACAATCTGTTGAAATTCCTGAAAAACATAGACAAGATTTTTGCATTAGTTCTTCATAGTTCTATTTTTATTTATTTATTTAATACTAATAATTTTTTTTTTCTTTTATAATAATAGAAGTCTAGCATATGAAATTTTATGCACGTTTATTTTTTTGTTGAGTAGAAAAATTCGACCCTGAATATATTTTAACGTGTAGTTTTAATTGAAACTCCCACTTTCGTATTTTAAATATATAAAAGTATTGATATAGCGAGTTTTTATTTCAGGACATACCACTTTTTTTTTTTTTTTCCTATCATAACAACAATGGTTGAATTGAATGATCGTAAGATTTGGATCGATGGATGTTTCGATTTCGCCCATCATGGTAAGTTTTTGAAAACAAAAAGAGTATTGAGCTAATAAAGACAAAAGGTCATGCAAATGCTATGCGACAAGCTCGTCAATTAGGGGATGAATTATATGTTGGAATTCATACAGATGAAGATATTTTAAAAAATAAAGGACCGGTTGTTATGACATTAGATGAAAGAGTTATGGCAGTTGATGGTTGTAAATGGTCAACTCATAGTGTTCCTGGAGCTCCATATGTTACTGATCCAAAAGTTATGGATGATTATGGATGTAAATATGTTGTACATGGTGATGATATTACAACTGATGCAGATGGTAATGATTGTTATAGAATTGTTAAAGATATGGGTAGATTTGTTGTAGTTAAAAGAACTCCAAATATTTCAACAACAGATTTAGTTGGTAGAATGTTAAGTAATGATGGTAGTCATCATTTAAAAGATAATAAAATTTTTGAATTAGATCCAGAAAGATTTCATGATTATTCAACAGCAGAAGATGGTAAATCAAAAGGATCATTTGTTTATGATTATACAAATAATATTTTAAATAAAAAAGTTGAAGGAAATAAGGAAGGAAATATTTATTATTGTGATGGAGCATTTGATTTATTTTTTGGTGGTCATATTGAATTTTTAAGATTAGTTAAAGAAAAAGCTTTAAAAGATAATTGTATTGTTATTGTTGGTATTCAATCAGATTTAACAGTTAATGAAGATGAAGGTGAAAATTATCCAATTATGAATCAATTAGAAAGAGCATTATTGGTTTTACAATGTAGATATGTTGATGGTATTATTTTAAATGCACCAAGAACTATTGATCAAACTTATTTAGATGCAATAAATAATTTAGGTCAATTGAAAAAAGTTATTCATGGTCCAACTTCAACAACTGAAAGATATGATTTATGTCGAAATCTTGGAATTTATGAAGAAATTGGTCAACATAAGTATAGTGAAGTTACAACAAAAACTATTGTTAATAGAGTATTAAAATCACAAGATTTATATGAAGAACGTCAAAGAAAAAAAGGTTGGAAAAGACAAAATGAAGAAATATTGGAAAAAAATGAATTAAATAAAGAAAATAGTCCATAGTTTTTTAATATTAGTAATAGAGTTTTTTTTTTAAACTAATAATAATCATAGTAGTCTGACGTAATTCCGGGCCGGGGAATTTTTTTTTATAAAATTCACTACCGGTACTTCCCAACTGCTAAACATTTAATATATTTTTTAAGTGTCAATTTTTTTTTTTTTTTTTTTT